>JAQIWP010000520.1:0-24149 GCA_034695525.1 Euzetes globulus
AACTTTATTGAATGAACTTTATGATTATCAATTTAATGTGTATTTTCTTTCTGTTTAATGTAACTGAATGTTTGGTTGGGGAAAAAATATTTAAAGTCTAACTAGACATTCACAATAAATAATATCAAGATTTTTAGACCCTGATTTGCTCGTTGCGGTAGTATGGTCTAGAGTCTCGATCGTGTCCATTTCCCCTTAATACCATTTCACTCCAATGACCATTTCCCCGAAATTTTCCCCTATCTAGTTCCGTCAATTCCCTCATGGCTTCTTCTAATAAATTTTCAAAACAGTTACTAGATTAACAAATTTAATAGACCAGAAGCATGCTAAATTTAGGAATATTTATGAAAGTGAATACTAAATAGAGGACAATATAGAAAATTTGTGAGATTAACGAAGGGTTAATATGAAATATAATAGAAATCGGATAGACATGAATAACTATAATTTAATTAGCTGGATAGGTATCAAGTTGATAAATTTATAAATAACATGGGATTAGGGAAAATGGTATTGGGGGAAATGGTATTAGGGGAAATGGATGTAACCCCTAGAGTCTAGAGAAGCGAATTGACCAATTTTTAGAACATTAGTAATTAGTAATTACATTACTAAGGTCAGAAATTAGTTATTTCAAAACTTTATCTAAATAGATGGAAGTTATAAATATTAATTTGAGAAGACATACCTCGTGACCATCATAAGTCCAACTGCCAAACTTCATCAAGCATGATTGCTCATCGAAAGGGAAATATTCGACATCTATCTTACAGGTACTCTTGTAAAGCGCGGGTGGATTCCAAACGACTAATCCGGTGTGATATACAGTAGCCTTAGTCATTAGAGTCACCTCATAGTTGCCGTCGGCGTTGTTGAACAGCACTATATCTGCAAATAGAATAAACAATTTCTGACTACCATTTCATCTCTGGGTTAATTGTCTATATTTATTATTTTAGGGATTGCCCTAAAATCTCCAAACTTAAAATGTCCAAAACCAAAATATTTGAATCCTAAATCTTCAAAACAAAGAATTTCAAAATCACCAAAAAGTGCTGGTGGGTATGGGGGAGGGTAAATGGTGGACGGAGATAGGGCCGGAAAAAGTCATTTTCTTCTAAAATAGGCTCATTTCCGTTGTTTTTAAGCCTAAATTAGCCTAATTAGGATATAATTAGGTTATTCTGCAAGTTTAAAGGATTCTTTAAAATGTTAAACAAAATGGCAGACTTTTAGCAACCATTTGTAAAAATGTCTGCATTTTAGTCGACATTACTAAAAAATCCTAAAAATAACCCAAAAAATGGCCGCCTCGCTTCGCTCGCCCGAGCCTATGGGGTGGCGTGTATTTTACGGGAGGAACAAAGTTGACCACTTCCGAAACCTGGCATACATACTATACCCTCCCCTATGGCTACCCATGAAATATATAGCAAATTAATTATCGATGTTCAAGAAAGTAAATTTTTAACTTGATAAAAGCCCACCTGGTAACCAAATGTTTTCTGCAGGCACATGTATCATATCGACTCCCCCATAATCTGCTGGTTTCCACGTCAACTTATAGTCGTACCAATTCTGTCGTCATAAAAAAGATAAGTACTTAACAATAGAATTGAAGCCATCCCTGACCGTCCACTCATATGCAACGCTGAAACAATTTTAGCCACCAAGCATTTATTTTTGTATTAATAAATTGATCCAATTCATTTGTAAATACAAAGGTGATTTTTGAATTTGAATCAACTTATTAATTGTCACAAATTTAAGGGGAAAATTAAAATCGCTGTTTACTGACAGTAAGAAAGTACATGGTAAATATTAATATCTTTAGATTAATCCGAAACATTCTTTTGATAAAAAAAATTAAAATATTTGGTATCTTGCAAAACAGAGCAAGTCAAGCAGGTCATTAGGAATGCTTCGCTTTAAATTATGGTTTACCTGTTCTAACCACAAATTAGTTGTCATCACTTGTTGTTTAAGATTCTAATGCATAAAAATATTCCAAATTTTATTCATTATTTCCATTAAAACCAGATCAAATTAGAGAATATATTAAGAAATTTAGCAGGGATGCACAAGGTTCGTGACCTTAGGGGGATATAGGAAGGGTATAATAACTCAGGCAAAACTTAGGGACGGGATATAAGGGGTATATTTCATAAATGGCGTCAGGAAATTTCGAAATCGGAAACCCCAATTTTCCGCCATTTTGTCCTTATTCATTCTTATTTCCGATAATTTTTAGCAAAAACTAATTTAATTAAGCTACAATTAAGGTAATTTATCAAGCTGTAAGTCTAAATCCTCTAATTCCTCAAAATAACAAAGTGGCTGATTTTTGGCAAAAAAGCCCCATTACTGAAATGGCAATTTTTGAGGGTCAGTTTTTATGGGGTAATTTTTTGAAACCGAATGGGATAAATTACAAAATCTGGGAGCTAGGAACTATTTTCAGAAACCCCCCCCCCTTGTGCATTCCTGTGTTTTACTGACAATATCGATGAGTTGCGATAATTTCAGTCCTAAATTGACAGTTAATTTGTACGAATGATTTTTTGACGGCCGGATCAGTCGATTATCTGATATTTTTAATTAAATGTATTAATATTTTTTACATTAATTTAAAACGTATTTAAATAATATAAAAATGACTCATCTGTCACATTCAATTTATCTATTTTTAATAGAACGAAAGGACTCATCTTAAAAGTTCTAGTAAAAATAAACTTTTCATTCATGTAACTATTCAAATAAGCAAGCTAACTTACATTAACTTACTTAACTTTTAAAAATGAAATAAAACTAAGTCTTGTTATTAAGTTACCGATTGTAATGAAATGTAACTTACAATCAGACAAGAGGTCGTCGTGGAGTCGTTTGGCGGCCGGATGTGCGTCCAAACCAATCAATTTATAAGACGACAAAAAAATTAAAACATTAAGTATTTGCCGATTTATTTGTTTGGATTGCATTTTAACTGATTTGACTAATTTTTTAGTGTAAAAGCATTTAATGGAAGGACAGGAGAGATATAGAAGCTAACGTCGCTTCGCTCTGTAGAGGAATGTTGTCATCATTTGTAGTGAATTCGAGAATCAGTTGCATTTGCGCTCCTTTTTCTTCATCCAAAAGATCGACGAACAGTACAACTGCTTAGTAACGAGATGTGGCCGTATCTGCTTCGTTGCTATGACTCCTCAGCACATCCATCACCAAAATGATGAACTTTTGTGCTAAGAATTTCCTTTTCGTGATCAGAATATTGCAATAAACTCAATATCACTCGCTTTGTAACACTATTATTGCTTTGAGACAAAGAGTCAAATAAAAGCGATTAAATAAATTAAATACCATTCGCTAAATGTTTACCAAATTTTATTTTTACTATATTTACCAGGGATGTGCAAGGGGATTTCCTGAGATACCCCCTAGATCCGAAATTTAATTATTTATCTCCCAAGGTTTGGAAAAATTGCTCCATAAAACGCAGAGAAACTGACCCCCTCGAAAATTGCGATTTTTCAGAAATGGCGACCACACGATCCGCTATTTTGTTTTTTATTTTTAGAAATTTAACCTTAAAATCATGAATAATAGACTAATTGTAGTTTAATTAACCAAATTAATACTTAAAAGTAACAGAAATAAGGGTATTTAAGAACAAAATGACAAAAAATTAGCGTTCCCGGTCACCATTTGCGTCCTCCATTTTTAATTACATTTACGAAGTATTTACATTTCTAGTATATAGTTTTGTCGTTTTGTTAAGTCTATAGGGAAAATTCCATGTTAAACCTAAGGAAGTGGCACATTTAGCTCTGAGATAATACATGTCAAGTCTTTGGGAAGGGACAGATTTAGTTCTGAGATATATCCCATGTTAAGTCTATTGGAAGGGCTAATGCTAGGTCTATGAAAAAGAGGTAAGGCTGTTTATTGGTTAATTTAGTTTAGGTTAAGATAGGTTAGTATAAAGGTGTAAATGTAGTGGGGATTAGATTTGAAGCAAAACCTTGTTTTATAATCAAAGTTTTTTGGATTTGATTGCGCATTTTTAAAATTGAATGTTTCTTTTTCATTTAGGATATTCTGGAATCTAAATAATTTCCTATCAATTATTAACTGTTTTAATAATTCAGTTTATTCCAATTTGATTATTAATTTTGTTACAAAATTTTATGCAATTGTTTGCAAGAATGCGAATTAAGATAAGAATATATGCCAACAGTTTTCTAAGAATATTTCAAATTTTCAGTTATTGTTTTCTTTCTGTAATTTCATGACAATGGATGGATTTTGCTTAAGCCAGACAATTTTTAATAAAGCTCTGATACAAAAATATAATTATATAATATTTTCAATTAAAAAAATTACATTATAAAAAAATTGGCAAGAGCACATTGTTACTTAGAGGCCTTTGCGACTGCCATATTAATTTTAACAAGAAGCAATTTTGCTTAGCTTATTTTGTTCAAGCGATCAAATGTTTTGGCTAAATATTAAGTTATTTGGTATAAAAATTAAGCTAGCTAAGCTCTCTAAATTAAGTATTTCAAAGCATTTGAAATAACCATGAACAAAGCTTATAGTTAAGCCATTTGACTATCTTTGCGGACAATTGAAAAGGCATAGAATGCGGTCAGACTTATAAACGATATGAATGCCGCCATTTCCACCTGTTTACCATAGATCAATGAAGCAATCAGCATGATAATTAGCACAATGAGATATATGAAGACAATAGTCTTGTTCTCTTTGATCACACCAATTAGAAAAATAATTACCAAGTTAATTGCTGTGGCAGAGATAAAAATGTCAATAATTGTATTCTTTTCTATTGAAATAAAAATTAGATTTTTAGTAATTATGGAAACATTTTTCTAGATACTACTAATTTGTTCCTGATCTTTTGAAGATTTGTTCTCATCTGAATTTTCATTAATCAAGATGGTCAGAAAGGCGAATAGTACAATTGCCTTTGCTAGAATGACCAGGACATGAAATATAATCAGACTAATTTTGGTGAATTTGAAACAGCAGTCGCCGTCCTTTCGACACATTCTGGATGGAATTAGCTAGGTCACCTGTTGCATAAGGTTTCTTTCTGGATAATTTGTTTGAATTATTGTTTAATAATGGTCACTTTTAACTTATTTGAGTCTTGCCGATTTACGAATAGTCTTCAATTAATGTAAACACCAGAATCAATTGATGAATAATTAATCATTTGATCTATAACATTTGAAATTTGTTGTTTGATTGACCAGACACAAAAGTATTTCTAAAATATTTCAAAAATTATTTTCAACATTAGTTGTCTGTAGTCATTTTGAGTCGACTCAGAATGTGTGCATTAGAGAAATGTGCAAGATGATCTATTTCAATCGATGTACCTAAAATTTTCAGAAAAGATGGGGGTTAAATATAATTGTCCAGGATAAATCGATTGTTTGTTCATATCTTATCTTTAATACTAGTTCCAATGTGCATCCAAAGTTCATGCCAAGCTATGAGTTACCTTGGTAATACGCAATGCTACTAGATTCCTTTACGGACAGTTTTTTCTGTAATGAAAATCAACTACTCTTTAAGGATTCTGCTCTGAACAGACCTACAGAAGTAAAGAGTAAACAAGCACATTAATTTTATCTAAGATCTCAGAATTAATTGTTGATTAATTTAGTAAAACAAGTTTGGCATTAAAGTAAACTTCTGATTGAAAAATAATATTCTGTGCGCTCAACCATTTTGTTTAATATTTTCTAAAAATCTGTTTCAAAGACATTAATAAGAATTTGTTTTAGTAAAGTTCTAGATTAATTTTATCCAGTTTAAAAATATTTTAAATAATTTGTATACAATAATAATTTCAATTGGAATTGTTGTAAATAGAGTTTACAAAAAATCAGAGATGACCTGGATGTAAAATACTATTTTTTGGAATTATAGAGGAAAGATTGAGCTAGGAGATCTTGACTGTTGTTTTAATAATCAAAGTGTTTGGATTTAGCATTTGATTGCGCAGTTTTAGGCGCCGGTTGTTTGTGTCCGTTCTTTCTGAACAATAAAATAAAGGAAAGCCGAGTAGAGAACAGCGATGATTATGCCATAAGTTATAACCCAATACTGGTTTGTCCAAATGACCAGGACAATTGTATTGAGTATTGTCAGCACCAGCAGCATTGCCACAATGCCTTTGCTTTCTTTGACTATTCCAATCATCCCGATTACGCATATAACCAAGACTATCATTATTGTCGCCATATTGATAATCACTAAAATAGGGTTCAATTAGAGAAGATGAAATTAATGAAATGAACAATCTAAATTCATTCGCCTAATTCAAATTGACTTATAGTTTACAGTTTATATGTCTGAACATTATCTAATGCTGGTTATTTATGGTTAAAAATTATCTTGGTCAACTTGGATAATCAGAATTATTTACAATTTTCATAAAAAATATGTTGCACGTTAAAATAATTTTTTCTAGTTTCAGAATTTTGTGCAAGCAAGAAACATTTATAGAAGTGATAACCAAGTTAACTCACACTCTTCGCGTGTATATTTCGGTTCCTTTTCAGTGATATGAACAGTGAAAAAGACAATCCAGAAGATAGAGCCGATAATAGCCAAGGCCAACATTACTTCCAGACCCAATTTGAGTGCGGTCACATATTTTTCGGCTTTATTATGGCTATTATCTCCATTATTACCCATTTTATTTGAAAAAGATCTTGAAATTGAACGTGATTTGAATTGATTCTTGTCTTAGAAATCGAGTTAACTTTTTTCAGGTAATAAACAATTTGAGTCACAAATAAAGAGAATTTTGTTCAATATTTCAAAACCCATTACTTCATAGAAAATCATTAACTCATGTTATGATTGAAAAGTTTTTACTCAAAAAAAACCAGTTTTCAGCGATTGTCTGACAACTTCTTCAAGTTTATCCTTGAATTCACCTATTATAATAAACATAATTAATTCTAATTCAATAGTTATCCATAGAAAAAGGTGAGCAAGGTGACAGAATAATGCTATTTAATAGATCAGACATAAAGCTTCATGGTAATTATTAATGGCTGACACTTGAAGAGGAAATCTTATCTGAAATTATTTGTTAATTTAATTTTTCCTGTTTATTAAGTGCCAAGAAGTACTTAATATTTCTACTAAATGAAAAACTGAATAAGCCAGGTATAATATTAAATAAAATTAGTTCACTAATTAAAAGCAAATTATTTTCAGCAAGTTGACGAACTTAATACCCACGGTTTACTAATTTTGAAATTAAGCAAGCTCTTAACTGAATACTAAACTATTGGGTTTATTAAGTGTAATATTCCTAAATAAATTTACGCTAAAAATTAGCATGCTAATCTTTATTAAACCTTTAATATATGCTTTGGTGATTTTATTATTATTCCAATGAATGCATTGATTTAATGACTTTTTATTCAAACCTTAAGGAAACAAATAAACACTTAAATAACTTCTTGAATGTTTACAGATATTGATGTGAATCAGATCTGTTATCTTCTATGAGATGTCCTTTCAATGCAACAAACTTAGATGATCAAGGATTCTGATATTTATTTGTTTTAAACGAGAGATGACGAAGGTCAACCGGTCTAAAAGGGTTCAGAACCATTTTAAACACCCAATTCGTATGTAATATCAACTCAAAGATTGTCAAACAAGTGGTCAAAACAGGGGATAATCAGAGAAAACAGTTCGGTTCTGAAGACAATTGTGAGACAAACTACAGAAATGTTGAGTTCCCTTAGAAACCAGTTCTAATCGAAAAGAACTTGAGGCAAATGTTTATCAGGTGGACGCCTGCGCTCTAACATTGATTACATGATGTCTATGGCACGATCTCTAGTGGGCAAAGTGGCCGCTATTACCGCCTCCACCGACGGGTAAGCAAATAACCAGTCAATAGTATGTCTGACTTTTGGCCTCAGCATCGGTCTGGCCATCGCTCGCCGGTTAGGTCGCGACGGCGCCCGACTTGTGGTCAGCAGTAGAAAGGCTAATAATGTAGAGACAGCCGTGAAGAGTCTTCGCGCCGACGGTTTGACCGTTGAGGGCGTTGTCTGTCATGTGGGCAAACAGGAGCACAGGAAGGCATTCCTCGACTGTGCCATCAAAAGCTTCGGGCAATTGGATATTCTGGTGTCGAACGCGGCGGTCAACCCCGCAATTGGACAGTTTCTCGATGTAAGAAGAAGTCATTGTTGTCTTTGATCCAAAACTAATGTCTTTCTCTATTCAGACAACAGAACAGGAATTCGAAAAAGTATTCAAAAGTCAAACAAAACCCGATTTAAACGCATTTCTCTTCAGATCTTCGAAATCAACGTCAAGAGCGCCTTCCTTCTGACCAAAGAGGCCGTTCCACTCATGAGGTTAGTCTGTCCTCTCTTCCCAACTAATCCTGTGTCACAGTAAGGGCTCAATAGTGTACGTGTCGTCAATCGGTGCGTATCAGGCATTTCCCCTCATATCGGCCTATTCCGTGTCCAAAACGGCTCTGTTGGGTCTGTCCCGAGCCGTTGCCCTCCAATGTGAGTCAGACATTGCCTCAGGTCTGAAACTGACCGATTCTGACCTTTTAAGGTGCGCCCAATATCCGTGCCAATGTGGTCTGTCCAGGAATTATCAATAGCCGGTTCTCGGCGGTTCTCCGGGAAAGCAAGGCCGCAATGGAGGAGATCTCTAGAATGGTTCCAATGGGCAGAATCGGCGAACCCGACGAAGTGGCCCCTTTGATCTCCTTTCTGGCCTCAGACGACGCTTCTTTTATAACGGGAGAGTCGTATACCGTCACCGGCGGCCAATTCTCCAGACTTTAGTTAATGGCTACCTCTTGAGCTTTTATTTGACAATGAGATCAGCTCTTCTTCAGTGGTAACTCTATTTTATGAGAGCTGTTATCCAATAAAATCATTTATTTTTAGAAATTATATAAAATATTTTAAGTCCTAATAAATTGATTCTTTATACTCAAAAATGATTGATTTCTTAATTTGACCACTGATTGCATTCCTCCTCTGACCCAAAGATAATTTAACCAGTATTTAGTCTGTCTGTTCAAAGCAAGATTAATTGAAAAACATGACTGCTATCTATCGACATATATGTCTATCAATAGCAGGAATGGTTAAAAGGTTATTTCATTTATATTAGATTTGAACTTGGTCTTAGTAACGATTTTAGGGTTTTCCAATTTTTTCCATCCTTTTTGAATGTCTCCCAATTACTTAGTCTGACTTCTTGGACATCTTCTCCAACGAATAAACCGAAAACATTTAATTCAAAAAAGATTTGTATTTTAATTATTGACTTAATTAAGTAAAATAATTGTCTGAAAAATACAACTTTTAATAACATTATTAATATTAACTCGAATGTAAGGTACAGTTGAATTGAAAAAAAAATCATTTAAAACAGTCACCTAGATAGTAGCTAGGTAGGCCTAAAAATCGTCTTTTACAAGTACCTATTATTTTGCACTTAAATTGAATGATAATTGTATTTATCACAAAAAATAAATCAAATAATTTATTACTAAAAGATTGAGACAATAGTTCCAAAAAAACAGAATAAAGAGTTTGAAAAATTCAATTCTAATCTTATCTATCAATCTATGAATTTGAAAAAACAATTTTAAAAGTTCCTATAAATGAAAAAAAAAGTAATTCAATTACTTTAGAAATTGATTTAAAACTCAGTTTCAGTTAACATCTATCAGATTATTGTCATTATTGTCGTCAACACTATCGGCACTTCCATTATCACCGTTGCTGTCGATCATCTCAAGAGATGACAGTTCTGTGGACGCGTTCATCGAATGAATGTCTTCGACTATTGTTTTTGGTTCCATGTCTTCGGGCAGGGAGTCTTCGGCCCATTCGATATTAACCGGTCCGACGTTGTCGTCATAGTCTCTGTTGTAATATTTGTGCGCTCCGTCACAATAGGGGAACGTCTCTGACCGCCAGCACCTACACAGAGATAGCTTTTTGCCTACAATATGACACAAAAAAGTGGGATATTTTTAAGTACTTTTTCAATTAATTTTGATTAAAATTCATTTCTTATAATAAGCGATAAAAACAGTTCTCAAAGTCTTTTTTGTTATTTGAATACATGAGCCGACAGCACAGGTGTGCACTCATTAACTCAATTTTAATGAAGAAATCAATAACTAATTAACTGATAATTGAATGCAAAGATTATTTGAAAAAAATCAAACAAAAAAATAATTCAATTAATTCTGAGAACTGTTTTGCGACTAAATTGTTGAGAACTTAATGTAGTTTTCGGCAAAAAAATAGTATTTCACTATAATTAGTACCAGACTTTGATTCAGTGTTTGGCACAGAATAGGGAACAGAATAACTACTTAAAGCTAATAAGATTTAAGGCTTTATTAGCAGCACTTTTTAAACACATTTCTTTATGAAACTGACATATGTTTATAGTGCGCTGTTTGATGAGGAAAGGGGTAAAGAGCTTGAGTCTGGCCGTCACTGATTCAAAATTAGATTAGAATTTAAAATCCATTAACAAAATTAGATAAAAGTAATCTTCAGATAAATATTTCTATAATTAAAGCTTAAAACCAATTAAGTTCTCAACAATTCTTAGGAATAAAAGCCGTTTAAAACTTAATTAAAATTATAAATAAAACTAAAATTAAATTAAAATATAATTCAAACTAAAACTAATAGAAATTTGAAAACAAGATTAAAGTCAAGACAATAAGAAAGCAGAAATAAATTCGTACTCGAAACGAGAAAAAGGTCCGGATAACTTTGCTTTTTGACCGGATTTCGTCCAAAAATAGGCATTTTTACCAAAACAACAGTCAAATACAGAGAGAACGCGACAGAAAAGCCCCCGAAAAGCGGGCCTCAACTCAAAAGTCAAATCAAAAACTAATTCAAAGGAAAAAATCAAACGAAAAAATAGTATAATTTTTTTGTTTTATAATTATTTGATTAAACTTTTGAAGAGTCGGAGTTCGGAACGTCTTTTGCTTCAAGTTCTTCGTCTAACTCGTCATCAGAACCACAATTGAGGCCATCATTGCAGGGACTCTTTCCATTTTCAGGAGTGTCGTGACCCCCGACGTCAGGGCTGTCAACAGCCCCGTCACTGCATTGGTCGTCATCTCTGATACTCTGATTGAAACTCATATTGAAAGCCATGGATTGGTGTCTAATTCGGTCCAAATACTGGTCTTTGAACTCCTGGTCAGATCTGTCCCATCTGTTCAAGAGTTCTGTTAGCACTTCTTCGTTGATATCGCCGATCGACGGCCTCTGATCTCTGACTAATGGCATCTCTTCGGTGGCGAACATATCGAAAGCCATATTCATGAGATCGTCGCCCGTCAGGTCCTCTTCCGATACTTTTTTGGCGCAAATATTCTTCGACTTCGCCGACTGTTTAGACTTATGGTGTGGCTTACGGTAAGCCTTCATTTCCCGTTCGTACCGGTGCTTATCCTCTTCGGACAGCCGATGGAAGTGCTGTTTGTCCTCTTCGGACAACTTCTTCCAATTGTGAGCACAGTCTTTGGCGAATTCAGCGAAAACCTTTCGGTCACCACTTGTCTGACACAAAGGATTGACCTCTTTTTCAGCGCATTCCGACACAAAGTACGAATAGGCAGACTTGCGACCCTTCGGCCGGCCCTCCCTATCCCTGTCGTCTTCGGTATCAGTGACCAAAGTCTTGACCTCAGATTTATTGCTATTTGAGTCTTGATTTACATCTTCTGGTGATTTTTGAGCCAATTTCCCGATTTTTTTGGTTCAAAATTCAAGTATATTTCGAAATGTTTTATCGATTATTATTATTATTATTTAATAGGAAAGGAGAGAAAATTTGAAAAATTGTTTACTTTTCTGACAGAAAATCTCTATTTTTTAAGGAAAGACTTTATAATTGAATAATAAAATGCAATTTTATTCAAAATTAATTACTTTTAGTGGAAACTGTTGTTTTTTATTCAGATTTAAATTACCCTTGAAAAATTAAATGTCATGAAAATTGATATCCAGGTTAAAGAAATAAATTAGAAAAATAATTCTAAAATGACTGATCGGCCCATTCAATAGGTAGGGACTCAGTAAAGCATTTAAATCGAATTGAACTAGCTAATAGACAATCGCAATCCAGTTAATGTACTTTCTCCAATTAGCAATCTTTAGAAAAACTTGATAGTCCAATATTGTGGGAAGGGGTAGAACTAAGCGCAAGGCAAATATAAAAGTATGCGTACCTGTTGGTAGTCTAGTATAATTTATTACGTGATAAATTAAACGAAATAATAGCACTTATATGATTAATAAAATTAAATTAAAAGTAATAAGATTATATCAAGTTTTTGATAAAGAAAGTGTGACTCAAATCACGTATCGATTAATTTAGACATAAATCTGATATAAAACATAAAAAATCGCAGACAATGTCAGCGAAACAAAAACCAGAATTCAAGACAAGAGTAGGTGTGCGCAAGGTCCCTTTACTTCAAGACAGTTTTCAAGGTGATGGGGGGCAAAATGGCCAACATCAAAAGTTCAAAAGAGGAAAAGACAAACGGGGAAACATAGCAAAAATTATCAACTTGGTTGTTTTTGCGGTCAAAGATCTTCTTCTAGAGAAGTGGTAGCAAAACATAAGGTTCTAACCAAGCTATAATAACAAGAACCTGCTTGCGCACTCTTGGCCAAGAGTCAAATGCAGTGGAGAAAAAAACTTGAAATTCTTGTGTGAAATAAAAGTTGTGAAGAAAAATATAATATTTCATAACTTAATGACAAAAATCGTTTAAACAGATGAGGAAATTGTTGCCCAAAATTAAATTTAAGCGAAATTTCCGGAAAGTTATTACAAATAAAATATAAAAATATTTTTCTTAAAATCAAAGTTTTAACACAAAAACCATTGAAACAAATGATTGAAAAAAAGGACAGCTTTTAGGCTAAAAGTTAACAAATTTAGGCTAAAAATGGGAATTTTAAGGGGGAAAAAATGGAGAAACTGAGATGAACAAGCTTACCTTTTTCGAGATGTTCGCCTTTGAACACGTGCTTGACTTTGCCCTTGTGCTTATCGATAGCCGGATTGACTTTACACTGATCCGGATCACATTGTTTTAACTGTTTACGTAGTTTATAGTGAATATAAGCCACATAAGCAACAGAGACGCTGGTAATGAGCCAGGGCAGCACCGGCCCAACATCTGACCACATCCACATCGGCACCTTTTGCTAACAAAATTAAGCTCTTGGTACAAATAAATAAGTTAAATATGTTGTCAGTCGAGGTCTGTTTTAATCAGAATTTTGAATAAAATCAAAGCCTAAACTAAACGTCTGTTTACTTTGTGTTTTGTGATAAACATTTCAAAAGTCAATGTCATGAAAACCTGAATTCACTTTAACACAAATTATGTTTCACCTTCTTCTACCATAAATGATGGCCCTAGTTTATATTCCATTTGTTTTGGTTCAGCTTGCTTAATTTGCCTTTTTTAAAGTTTTCAAGTTAATTAGTTTGGAATAAAGTATCGGATCAACTAGCAGCATTATTAGAAGAGATTGTTTTTGGTTTTAGCAGGCTTATTTATAATTAAAATGTCTTCAGGGAAAAAATTCAATTAAAACTTAGTTAATTTTTCGAACCTGAGATGGAATTATAGACCATTCAATTCATTTAGTACTGAATTTAATCATGCAACTTACGGAATATTTTGAAACTAGCTTGATCGAATGTTCCAGGCAAGTTGATTCGGCTTTTGAGGCAATTTTAATAAAATTTAGACCTGGACTATTGGATAGACTTTTAAAACGGATACTATTTGGTCCACTCATCAAAAAATTTTGATTAAGACCCTGTTTAAATTGAATAACTTGTCAAATTTTGAAGTGATTGCTCGCCTCTCAAGCATTTAAGCCAAATATTCTATATTTGTTTGATTTTATTGATATTTTTGACAGTTTTCTCCAGTTATTTAGCACTGGGTGTGTCCGACAGTGCCATTAATAGACTTTAATCAATCAAAAGTAGCACTTATGCAGAGAACAATAGATGGTATCAAAATTAATCGAACAACACCTTGATTAAATGTTGTTTTGATTAAATAATTTACTTCTCTCATTATTGTTAGAAGCACATTTTAATCGAAAATTTATATAAAGATTACTTTTTGTAATAGCTGGGTTAATTGATTATCCACTTCAAAATGTTCATTGCCACCAACAAACCAATTGAACTGGTTAAACAAGGGTTTCTTTTCATGATTTTGTTTATCATCTTTAAAATGAAATATGTATCTTTTATACCAAGCATATTTTTGTTATAGCACGGCATTTTAGCTGTAATTTTACCCCTTTTCCCGAAATGTAAAAACTGTTAACTGATGTGACGTTAAGGAAGTTATTGTCATTTGAAACAATTGTTTGTCACTTATAGTGAATTCCTGTGAAAAGTATAAAATCTGATGTAAATCTAATTAGTTATAAGACATTCATTTTCTGTCAATCATTACTTACTTTTATTCATATCTTTAACTAAATTCTTGTCATTAATCGCTTTAAAATGTAATACTTTTAGTCGACTAAATTTTGTAACTGCAACTCATCACTGCTATTGTCAATACAGAAACATTCCCATATTTTCACATTGTATAATTTCACAAGTTGTCTAATTTCACCATCGACACACAGACCCGATTTGGGACCTATGTTAAAGTATATGGCTAATTTCACATTTATTTATTTTCACAATCACACTGATTTCGGGAAATAACAATAGATATATCAACTTGTATTTTCACAAATTAGTTGATGCCTTAAATTTTAGCTTACAATTCAGGGTATATTTAGGAAATACTTTTTATTAGTCATATGTTTATAAAATATTTTATAAAATTACCTTGTTTTTACATTTTTAGTGCTCAGATGTATTTTAAGTCTAATATTTTGAACTCCACAAAAAATAATAAGCATTATTTTGATTTAATCTTATGAAATTACATTGTCTATTTTCACATTCTGTAATTTCACATAGCTAAAAGTCTTGTCCCAACTGTGAAATTAGAGGAATGTTTCTGTAGCCTATTGACAATAAAATCATAACTTTTTCTAAATTCCTGGTCATCTCAATCTAATGCCTGGCTATCTCTAACACTGGAAACATGTTCTTTAATCCTTTTAATTAATTTTTTTATTAACAGATTCTGATTGAAAAATTGCAAGGTTACTAAAAAAGATCTGAATATAAATTTTATTTCGAGCTTTTACTCGTAACTTAAATTATTACCTCAGGTATTGATTGGTGTTTTGGCTGTGCTCTTGAATAATTATTAGATTGCAATATATTTGATGCTCGCAATCTTCATCAGGCAGACTGAAACAGTCTTAGATTATTATCCAAGCACTTATCAGACAGATGGAGAGCTGAAGTCCATTATAAATAATTAATAATAGTTGTTAAAAGTTATTAAATTGAGAAGCTTCGAGTGAGAAGCTCTATTAGTTGAAACTGTGCTTGATAAGTCTAACATTTATTTTATAAATGAGGAATACTTGTGAATCACAGAATTTCTTTAGTTGAGCCCTGATTTTGTTCTAATGTCATGTCTTTTTATAAAAATAAATTTTAAAAAACAAGCATATCTTCAATAATGGGCAAGGGTGGGTGAGGAAGAGAAAATTAATAACTATGACGTTTCGTCATTTGTCCTTTATTCTGATAATTTTGCAAGAACAAAACCGAGATTTGAATCCAATTTAGCTGAAGTCCAAATAGTTGCCAATCCATGAGAATTCTTGTTCTTTAACTTTAATGTTAGGCATACCTCCCAATTAAGGCATTATTCGATTTACTGTTCACGACCAGGTTGAAATCAATGTCACATACGTGTGCAACAAATATTTTATTTTAAAACAGTGTTTTTCCTAAGTTCTGTTTTTTTAATATTATTCAATTCACGGTTTGTGCCTTTTTTCTTAATTCTAGTATATGAGGATTGATGTCTATCTAATTAAAGTCTTAATAACTTATACCATATTCCCTCACATTGTGCGGCCGGTATAAGTGAAATTGACCATTTTCTTAAAAAACGATTTATGGTGTCTACCGGCATGCCGGTATAAAGTGAGGAGCACATTTTTATACAATTAAATGGTAATCTTCTTTTTAGTTTTAAATTCTTTAATTTAATTAATATCATAGCAAATATAACAAGTAAAATAAGTAATGTTCTTGTAAATCATCGGATTTTTAGTTGATTTTATATATTTTTTAATGTAATGAATTAAATTTTGAAGTGCACTGAATAAATTTAAAATCAATACTGACTCCAATTCAGATAAGCTTTTGAAATATTATCTTAATCCTCGAGTTAGTGTTTCTTAGAATTGTTTTTCTTTTATATAGAATTATTTTGTTATCTGTATAAAATATAATCTCTGAATTTAATTATTTTCTCCTCATTTATACGGGCATGCCAGTCTAACTCGAGGTAGACCGGCACTAAACTCAATTTTGATTTATACCAGCATGCCGTCGATGTGAGGGAATACGGTATAAAAGAAATGGAAAAAATATAGAAATTCCAGTTTAGACTTTCATTTATTTTTGAAGAGCTTCCCAATATGAAAATCACTTTTTATAATCTAGGAATTTTTATATTGATTTAATTTTTAGCTATAAAAGCTAAAACAATTAATCAGCAAAGAAAATCAGCCATAAAGTCCTTAAGGGTTGAAAAAAGGGATTCATTTAATATGCGTTGGAGAATGTCCTTCAAATTTTTGAGCTCAGATTAAGCTGAATTTTCGAAAATGAATTACTGTAAGACCTCGTCAAAGTAAACTATCAGAACTTTAGGCAAAATAAATATTTGATTGAATGCAAATCTATTGACGGTTTTTTGTTGACTCCAATAATTGAAAACAATGTAAAGAAATAATTGTTGAATTAATTACAACGAATTTAAAGAATTAATTTAAACGAATCGAAATTATATTAAAATTTAAAAAATCTAACGAAAAATAAACATCTACTTGGTAACTCATTGAATTTTAATTGCCAGTTCCTTGATTTGCATTCAAAGATCTGGTCACACTATTGTAAGCTGTCTTAAAAAATAATTGTAATCAATTGACTAATTTGAATCCGAGTTCAATTACGAATATCACTTAAATGTTTCAATTAGCTATGTGTTGTTTTGAGTTTTTTTTAAACTATAAATAGAATCATGGAATACATGATCCTCAAAAATATTATCATTAGTCTGTCTCAGTATTTTTTAAAAATGCTTACATGTATTAATTGTATACTTATATAATATATGTTTTATTTCGGTATAATTAAAATTGTGCACTTTTTAAATCTCATTAATATTTAGTTTAATAAAAAATATTCAGCCCCTAACATAATTAAGTTTGAACAGTTTTATTTTAAAAATTGTAGGCTTTAGAAATTTAAAAGTTTTGAGGTCGAACTAGACCGTTCTAATATTTTTCTCAAAGAAAGGCATAATAGTTTCTTACTACATACTTGAGTGGACGGGGCAGGACATCCACTTAAGGTCCCCTTATGTAGAGATAAAGATTTTAAAATATTCAATTGACAAATGAGCTGATTGACTAATTATTTCTTGAAATATTTGCCATCTATAGTGTCAACGAATCGACAATATTAAAGAACAAAACAACCAAAAATTTTTTCTCACCGGATGTCATATTGATTGGAAATAAATATAACTACAGTTTTCGGTCAGTTATTGTTATGCTTGAGAAAATACCTCATTGTAAGACATAAATATTTCACCAGTTTCAGAAGATATTTCGGAAAATGGAGGTTTTTATGAAAATTGTTAATAAACAGTTAGCAAAACATCTTTAATCATTTAAAAAAGATCTAGACATTATTGGTATTGGTAGAACTTGTTTCACATAATCCATCAGTGTTGAATTTACTACTTTTAATCCACTAGAGAAAAAATGCTCAAAAATCATGAAAATTCGAGTAATACACCATGGAGTCTTGTACGAGGTACTTCAGTACCCGCAACTCTTTCTATTAAAAATTTTTAAACTCAGTGATTAAACACTATTTTTGTTGGTAATATTTTTAAGAAAAACAACTTCAGTGTTTAGCTTTTCTTCAAGTGATCAGTGTATTTGTTAAAAAATTATCTGTCTAATTTTTAAAAATCAAAATAAGTGTTTTACAATTTATCATTGGTTTTAAGTTAAAGTTAACGAATAAAAAGTTCGTTTAATTAAATGGTTCTTATAAAGAATAATCATCTTTAATATTTAATTGTCTATTTTTATAAACATCCTATTAAGAATTTAAAACGAAAAATCAAACTTGATGAAAATAATAATAGTCTATATTGATTTTGAGTATTCTAGAAATAAGCTGTCTCCTTTTTGATTTATTTCAAAAATAAATATTTTTTTTAATCAAGCTTGAAATGAACGAGGAACAGAAAGCATTAATGGATTTCCGTATCAAAGATGTGCCGATTAAGCCTGTACCAAAGCACGAGCACCAAGATTGGTTGGAAACGAAAATGAAGCAAATATTTGGCGAAGAGTTTGGATCAAATGAATCGATTTCTGTCGTCGGAATTTTGGCCACAAATCTGAAGGACAAGAAACTGTTTTTGACAATCAATCTCTTCTTTTTATTCTTTTTTGTTTTTGATGATATGGCTGAAAAGGACCAGGTCAATTGCCAAGAACTACTTAAAATCATCAAGAACAAAAGAATCCCAACTGGCCAAATGTCAAATGCACTAAATTTATTCAAGAACATTGTGGACGGATTGCAGGTAGTTATGGCATGGGCAAGCTGACCCTAGGGGGGGATAATGACTCATTTTTATACCTAAATCTAGAAGAGGTATATAGAGAATGGATATTTCAAAAATGGAAAACAAGAATGGTGGCCAGAAACGCCCATTTTCCATCATTTTATTCTTAAACATGCTTAATTCCGTTAATCTGCTAGCTAGCATTCCCATTAAGAATGAATTATCTAATATGGCAATTTTTATTTCCTTTATATACAGGAATACCTGATTGGGAACAGACGGGTCAGATTCTATGAAAACTTGGAAATTTATGTCTCGAGTGTCAGTAAAGGCGAATTCCATTCAAAATATAACAACGATTCGGAAGCAATAAATTTCTCTTCGGATGAATTCTTTGAGATTAGGCGCAGGGATGTCGCCGCCGATGTCATCAATTTTTTGCTTGAAATAGTGTCGAAATTAGACTATTGCAAGGTTGTAGAGGACCAGGGCCTATTTGCACTATTCAATCAATTTAATGACTGCTTCAAACGGATCCTAATATTGTCTAATGAATTGTTTTCGTTTAAAAAAGAGGTTTTCGAAAACAAATATCACTGCAATTATCTCTACTTAAAGATGGTCTCCGAAGGCAAAGACATCCAAACGGTCGCAAACATTGTCGCGGATGAGCTTAAATGCCAAATGAAAGAACTGGAAGACTATGGAACTAAGATGGTCACAATGAATGCTGTAACAAAAGTATTTGTTCTACGTTGTCTTGAATATGTGAATGGCAATAATTTCCATAATGCAACGTATAATCGCTATAAAAATCCGGAATCGTATCAAGGATTTCTTCCAAAAAGTCCCATGTTTAATTTTTAATTAACCTTAAGGCACTGATTCTGTAAGATATGTACCGTAACCTTTAAAAATCTTCAGAATTCTTTTTATTTGTAAAATTGATTTAAAAATATTGGTGATTCCGGTGTCTACCTACCACTTAAGAAATAAATTCATAAACTTTGTATACTAACCCTTCTTTAAATAAATTTTTGTAATTTTTCTTATATAAATTTATGAGTAATTGGATTTTTAACACAGGGCAAATACATTAAATTCAAGTCTTATGTTTGCAACTGATTCTGTAAATCATTGCTTATTTGTTAAATAAAGTATTGTTATTATCTAAAATGTACTTGCTAATTTGGCAATAGTATTATTATTTTATTCTTTTCCGTATTCGAATGTAAAATCGGCAAAAGAGAAAGGTTAAATTAAATAGAATACTCGTTAATAAAGTAGCACTGGTCACTCTAAAGTCATAGACATGAAAAGTCAGTGATAGACACGAACATCATTCGACAGAAAATCAAATGAATAGAAAAATAATGAGATTCCGTCTCATAACAAATGTCTGATTGTATTCGGCGCTAAAAATAACTCTTTCTTTCGTTTTTATCCCAATCAAAATCATTGGTGTCAAAGTTGCCATGCTTAGCTATGCTTCATTAGTGACAGGTTTAAATTTTCCTGACACATAATTAATACTTAATTGGTTAGCGCTAATTAAAGTTGACACATTATTTTAAATTTCATATTCTCCCTTTTCATAATTGAAATTTTAATTAATAATGAACTATTTATTAAAGTAATTAGTTATACTTTTAACAGGAAATCCTACATTTCTAGAATATAATTTTAAAGTTGAAGGTTCTCGAAATTTACCTGATAGAAATGTGTATTTAAAACTCATAATAAAATAACCAACTCAACAAAACCAGGGATCGCCAAAGTCCGAGACCTAAGAAGGGGTTAAATGACGATTTTTTTCTCAAAACTTAATGAGATAATTTCTCAAGATGGCGGCCGGAAATATCGCTGGAAGCGGCCATTTTTTCTTTATTCCTGCCTAAATCCAGTTAAATTAGGCTTAATTTAGTCTAGATTAAACTCTAGCCTTAAAATCAGTTTGAATACAGTTTAATTGTTAAAATTACAAAATTAGTTTATAAAATGGCAGAAAATCGGTGAAAAAGTGGCCAAGGCGGCAATTTCAGAATCCAATTTTTTGCAAACTTCAGGAGGGGATATTTTGGCAAATTCTCGTCCCAGGGGGTAAACATATTACGTGTCACGCATGAACAAAAACTATTTTGCATTCAAATCTTTTCCAAGTTCATTTCTTATGGCATTTTTACAGAAAGCTATTTATCAGTAAAGAAGTAATTTATTAGATTTTTTTCACCAAAAAAAATCAGTTTCAGTAATAAAAGAAGATTAAAGAAACTTCAAACTAATTTTACAGTTCAGTTGAATAAATCTAAACTTTTTTCGAAAAGCTTAAAATGGAAGCCAAAGAAAACAAAACAAATAACAAATCATTCTTCAAAGAAATGAATTTTATTTTTTGAAAACACTTCTATAAGAAGATTAGAAGCGATGCCAACGAAATATATTCTAATAAAACAATACATTCTTTTAGAATGTGTCACAAGGCTTGCACATTTTAGACACATAATGAGCAAGGTATTCTGCTTTAATTCGAAAAGGTTTAGATAAAAAAAATAATGTCACTTTATAATGTAAAAATGAGTAAGTTGATGACTATCTAGCTTAACTCAAAAATCAATTTTAATTTAAGCTAGATTTTTTTATCAACTCCTATTTTAATGACTTTAATGCATTTGTGATGAAATTGACTAATTATATGACAGTAAAAAAGGAAAGCTTTAGAATTTGAATTAAAATCTAAGTTAATAATTATCACAAAATCTGATTAATTAATGAAATAAAGTGTAAGCTTAGATTTTAGGCAATTATTGCAAGATCAGATTTGTTAGAAGGGAACAAATAGGCTTTCAATTACTGGAGAGTTAAATAAAGCAAAAAACGTAAGTAAAAGTTGAAAACAAATGGATTTATTTTAACAATGAATGCAATCGTTTTTTTCTCATTTACTTGTGTCGGGTTTGCAGTGATTGTCATCTGAAGGACTAATCTTATTCAAGGACTCTTATTCTTTTTGGCAGGCCCTGGATAATTGTCTCGAATGCCACAATCTATTGCTTTTTATGTTTTCCCAGGATAAACACAATGATTCTTGAGAAAGATGAGCACAGAATAACAGAAATAGAGTCTAAAAGATAAAAATGAAATTAAAAATAAGAATAATTTGCAATCAAAGCCCATATTTGTATAATTTGTTTATTCAAACATTTCTATGGATGGCTAAACTCAGTCCTATAGACTGGAGGTCTTAGAGGTAGTTCCTCCAAAACATTTCTAAAAAGGTTCTAGTGATGCATTGCTCTTTTTTTAATGTCTATTTTAAAATAGCTGTAAATGACGTAATGAAATAAGCTCCTTAATTACATAAACTGGTTACATTCAGTTGATTATTGCCAAAGTTATAGTGATTTATATGGAATTTTTAGATTAATTTTAATTATATTTAAAATCAAATGAATAAGTTGATAGATGACTATTTGATTTGAAACTTTCGAAACAAAATAATAATAAACGCAAAGATTACTTTCCCTGCTCTTCCAAAACATTTTTCCTGTGTGATTAAAGCTTGTAAATCTTTTCTTAAAAATACCCCTTTTAAATTGAAATATTAAAAAAGGATCAGTGTGATACTCATACCAAAATAAAGTTCATTTATTTCTCATTTAAAATGAAATGAATTTTTAAAAATAACTAGAACAATTTGAGAATAGTATTCTCTCAAAACCTTATAAAAGCATTCCTAGGCAGTACCGAGTTAATTTGTATTTATATTTTAAAATATTTTTAATTAAAAATAATTATAACATTTTAAAATAAGAAAAATGTTCTATAATTTCGTATAGTTTTAAAAATAAAATTTTATTATATTTTAGACATTATTTGAAATCAAATTCGGTTCTAATGAAACACTCTTTATATAACTGAAGACTTTTTATATAAAATATCGATTAAAGTAAATAACTGTCAAAAATCGTCTCTTCTTTCACTTAAACAATTTTTGTTGCTTTTTACAAATGTATTGTACAAGGATTTGAAACAGCTTGGTTTGCCTCGAGGAGGCTGAAGCCCAGTGTCCTTTGAGCATGTGTTGGTTGCGCTCTTCTTCGACCTATACTCTTTACGGCTTTGACGTGTCAACCCTTCCTTTACTCTACTTTAGGTGTTTTACGGCTAGACGATTTGCCGTCTCCGGCCCTCCTTTTCTCCCTCTTCCAGGGTTTTACGGCTGGACAGGCTCTCAATGGGGTTTGCCGTTTAAGGCTAGTTTTCACTTTAGGTGAACGGCTCCCTGTGGGCCTCTATCTTCTACTGGTGCCGTCTTCAGGGGGGGTAAAGTCCGCCCTTATCCGGCAGTGCTTTTTGTTGGTTTCGCTTGTGGGTTACCCTTTGTTATTGTTTTAGGTTTTACGGCGCGTTGGTTGCCGTCTTCAACAGGTTTTGACAGGGGTTTTCCGGCACACACACACAACACAAAGTCAATGCCTTCACTGGCTGTTGTTATCGTAGACTTAAACACTATACGCAGTGCCGTTTCCACGCGACTATTCTTTAGCGCGCCGGTTCTTCTAATGACTTACCCCTCCGTGGGATACCGTCCTCGGGTGCAATAGTTCTTATGAAGTGTTGTCTTCTTCAAGTATTTGACAAACGCTTACACTATAGAGTGCCGTCTTCATATAGGAAGTGTTCGCTTACACTGACACAATGCTGTGTTGCCTTTGTATAGAAAGTGTTCACATATACTGGCACTATACTGTGCCGTCTCCTTAAGGAAAATTCTACGTCTTAAGGGCAATGTCTAGTGTCTCACAACTTATTTAATTGCTGCCGTCTCTGAGGGGCCAAATATAGGTGGATAGAGCGGCTGCTGTTTTCGTACATAGACGTTAGGCAGCGGCGCCGTTTTTGTCTTAAACTGATGGGTCCTTAACGGCAGTCAATACTTTCGTTGTCTATAGGACTCCAGGCTCTGGAAGTTTGCCGTCTTAGTTAGGACTTTTCACTCTCTGCCTGTCTCCTAGGGTACAAACATGCCCTGAACGGCACTTAAGAAAGCGAGGAAAGTGACCAAAAACCGATAATTCGGGAAGTTACCGCTGACCACTTGGCTAGTCTTCTGAAGTCTTCTGGAGTTGATTCCCGAAATGTGAGAACCGTCCGGCGTCGGGAAATGGCCAAAATTGATGGTCCAAAATCGGTCTTTAGTTGGTCATAAAATTGGGACGAATTGGCCGCTTTTTCGGCCGACTTCTGGTCAGAACAGTTGAGGACACACTTTATATAATCAAAT
>JAQIWP010000521.1:0-24118 GCA_034695525.1 Euzetes globulus
GTCTATTGGCGGGACGTAACTATTCGATAGCAGTGGTCGCCATTTCCAACAGTGTCTACTCAGAGAATACAGTTGTCTATCAGCCCACCCGACCCGCCTCTCCTGTTATAGGAGTAGTAGAACCCATTTCGGGTCGCACTTTGAACGTGTCGTGGAAATGGGACGTCACCTCAAAGCAGGACTCGTATAAAATTGTATGGACTCGTAGTGACACAAAGGAGCGAAAGGACACTATAATTAAGAACAATTGGCTTCTTCTGGAAGAGCTCTATCCCGGAGCCGGTTATGAAATCTCTGTGTCGGCCATAAGTTATGGTTTGATGTCAGACCCGCACTCGTACTTCCAGACTGTGCTTCCGCGCTCACCAGAAAGTTTTCAAATCTCAAAGCACACGAACTCGACTCTGAGTCTGATGTGGAGCGCCCCCAAAGAGTCACTCGTTGACCATTACATCGTCCGATACCGCCCTTTCGGTCACACTGTTTGGCGTGAAATGACTCCAATCAACACCACTTCCATAGAGATTAAAGATCTGACGGCCGGCGAGAGGTATGTCTTCAGAGTTGCGTCGGTCAGCAATAAAGCCGAAAGTCCTGACATCCGAGAAGTCGAACAAACCCTTTATCCTAACCCTATATTCGATGTCAAACATACCATCGATTCGCACAACATTTCGTTCCAATGGTTTGTTCCAATCGGAAGAATCGATTACTACAACATTGTGTTCAATACTGTGAGAGAGGCCACAAAACAGGAGTCCAAGCAAATCCCTGCCAACAATGACACCGATATGATGACTGTCCTCATCGACTCACTTAAGCCGGGAGAACAGTATTCCTTCAGATTCTATGTCATCAGTCATAACCTCAGGAGTGAAGGCATTGGTCTTCAGATCAGAACGAGTCAGTGATTTAAATATTTTTATGTTTTCTTTTATTTCTAACCGAATATTATCTGTCTTTTAGTGCCTGTAATCGATTCGGTCATAAATGTTGTGATCGACGAAAGAGAGACGAAAACTCTGCGAATTAAATACACTCCGACCCCAACCCGTAATGTTGTCTTTGATAGATATCGATTCCAACTGAGCGGGACAAACATCCCTGCTCAGGAGAAAATGTTTAACGACACCAATAGATTGGTTATATTCGATAACTTAGTTCCGGGCCGTCTCTACAATCTGTCCATTTGGACAGTCAGTGGAGGCACTTCTTCCATACCAATCCAACGTCAGGCCCGACTATACCCGGAGCCAATTCGTTCGATATCAGCTCTATCGGTAACTGACAACCAGATCACGCTTTCTTGGGAAGTGCCTTATGGTGACAAAGATGGCTATGAAGTACAGTATTTGGATCCACACGAGAAGACTCTTGTGGTTAACGTGACTTTCAGTGAGAAAATCGATTATTTGAATCTCAAACCACACAATAACTACACGTTTGTTGTGACGACACTGTCGGGTTACGGCACCTCCACAATGCTCAGGAGTTCACCCGTTTCGCAGACATTCTTGACTCTAGAAGCAGTTCCGGGAAAAGTGGCGTATTTCCAGTCGGTTGACGTCAAACCTAATGAAGTGACCCTCCAGTGGTCACTCCCGGCCTCTGAAATGAATGGAGTACTGACCGGATATAAAATAAGTTATTATATTAAAGGAAATCCAGTTATGAAACACCAACTGTTCGAACCGACTGACACTCAGGGAACCATTTATAACCTAATTCCGGGCAAGACTTACGTCTTCCAAATTCAAGCGCACACCAAAGTAGGTCCGGGACATAAAGCCATGTGGGAAGAGAGTATGCCTATCTGGTCAGCCCCTCCGCCAGCAGACAATGTATTTCCAACAGAAGTATCGCACACTTCAACTACTATTAGGATTAGATTCCGAAAGAACTACTTCTCCAATATGTACGGTCCCGTCAATGCCTTCTCAGTGATTGTGGCGGAGGACGACTCGATCGGCACAAACATCTTAGATCTGCCCTCTTGGCTTGACGTCCAAGAGTATTCTGTTTGGCCGCCATATCAGGCTTCTGAGCCGTTCTATCCGTTCAATTCGAGTATAATCGAAGACTTTACTGTCGGAGCCGAGGAGTGCTCCTCTAATAAAGGCTTTAAGTACTGCAACGGAGCCCTTAAGCCCGGAACCACTTATAAGATCAAAATTCGAGCCTTCACTACAGCAGAGAAGTTTACAGACACAGTCTATTCCTATACAATATCGACAGATCCGGACAACACCGCCATATATTTAGGAATTTTCTTGCCTTTAGTGCTCTTACTTTTGTTGGCTGTAATTGTTATATATCTGAAACACAGAAGACTCGGCCCTTTCAGTGCCACTAAAAAAGCCAGTAATACTCATCACTCAGGCAAAGAGGACAGCCTATCTATTGCCGAAAGTGAACTCATAACAAGCCGTCCAATAAAACTGTGCAGTTTTGGCGATCACTTCCGAATTATGTCGGCTGACTCTGACTTTAGATTTTCCGAAGAGTTCGAACTTCTTAAACATGTCGGAAGGGATAAGCCGTGCAATGCCGCTGACCTTCCAGTCAATCGACCGAAGAATCGATTCACAAATATTCTTCCATACGACCACTCGAGGGTCAAACTGTTGCCAACGGACGACGAGGAGGGCTCCGACTTCATTAATGCCAATTACATACCCGGATACAACAGTCCCCGAGAGTTCATTGTAACTCAGGGCCCACTTCACAGCACAAGAGATGATTTCTGGCGAATGGCGTGGGAACAGAACTCCAGGGCTATAGTTATGCTGACCCGTTGTATAGAAAAAGGGAGAGAGAAGTGCGACCACTACTGGCCTTATGACACACAACCGGTCTTTTATGGTGACATTCAGGTGACAATCCTTAACGAATCCCAATATCCCGATTGGACTATATGTGAGTTCAAAGTCATGAGAGTAAGTTCACAACTATTGTCCTATTGTTTCGCATTTTATTGACTGTCTGTCCAAAAGGGAGACCAGTCCCGTATTGTTCGTCATTTCCATTTCACAACTTGGCCTGACTTTGGTGTTCCCGAACCTCCAAAAACTCTGGTTAAATTCGTCAGAGCTTTTAGGGAACGGTGCTCTCCAGACAACAATAAACCAATTATAGTGCACTGTTCAGCGGGTGTGGGGCGCTCCGGCACTTTCATAGCTCTGGACAGAATACTTCAGCGAATACATAAGTATGAGTCGGTCGACATCTTCGGCATTGTATATGAAATGCGAAAAGAAAGAGTTTGGATGGTCCAGAATGAGGTCAGTCCCCCAAAACGCGCCATTTTTACCTTCTTTAACCCTTTAACTCTTTGAAATCGATAGCAACAATACATATGTATTCACGAATGCCTTCTATGTGTCCTCGAAGGCAAAGAAGATTTAATGGATTCTCCCAGACTTGAAATGCATGACAACCAGGGATTTGAAGGTTAGTTTTGATTGTCTCTCATTTCTAATCTAAAAATTATTCGAAAATATCCTTAAATTTTACAGAAAGCGGTCAAAAACCAAATCTAACCAATTCTTAGTCGAATAGTCAATCACTTGAATGATTGATTGCCTCAAATCTAATATAAAAACTGCCATTAAATGAAAATAGTGTCTAAAAGTCTATTGACTCGATTTGTGATATATTTATATGAAATTTGTGTAAATAATCTTTAGAATTAGTTTTAAAATTCCAGAAGAAAAGGACAGCCGAAGAGCGGAAGAGTTTACCATTGAATGTAAATTCTTTGAATTTTACATTAGTTTTAGTCACAGATTATTATAACTAAAATTAATTTCGTTTAAATACTTTTGAATTATTTCTAAATTGAAGTTCTTTGATAAATATTCAACAAATTTAAAAATATTAAAATTAAATACTTGTTCTTTTTTAGATGACGAGGGAATCGCCGAATCAGGAATTTAATCAAATCGTAACTATTTTTACTGTAAATTATTTTATAATTGAATTAATTTATGATTATTTAGTTTTTATAAATATTTTACTTAATTTTGTCGCAACTATTTGTTAGAATTCATTGAAATCTCATAACATTTTCTCAAATCTCAAACTGAATTTCATTTTCCTAAATAGAAAATCTATGATTTTAGCGATTATTTTCTTACAATTTTACACATTTTATTGTTTACAAACAGAATAGTTTTGTAATTATTTTAGATTCTGCCCGAAACTAATCACTAAAATCTTTATAATTAGTTGTTTTGTTGAATTCAGTCTTATTTATAATCATTTTTTAATTGAAAAGTTGTTTGAATTGTTATTAATTATAAATTATTGGAAGTTTTCGTTCATTTTTGTGAACCAAAACTCAAAACCCAAATCTCGTCCAACCGTTCGCTCAAACCTCTCTCACAGCGATTAACAAATAGATAACTATTAATGCAATTAAAACCTAATCTAATTAACGAATTTCAATAACTAATGTCGAAACCCGTCCCTCCATTGAGTACTTCAAATATCGACATTCCTTTTGAATACGTTGTCAACAAGTTTTTAATCTGAATTTTTTTTAACCGAAAATAATTTCGACTTAAAATCAATTTTATTATTAATGAAAAATTTAATATAATTTTATATAAAACCAATTTTGTAATGTTTTTAATCTGCGTTTAATAAGTATTTAATTTTTTTAAAATAATAGCTAACATTAAATGTATTTGACATGAATTGTACGCAAATTCTAATTAAAACTTTTGATACTTGTTATAAATAGTAAATATTTAGAACTTATTACTGTTTTGTATTTCTAAAGGCGACAGTCATTGTACAGAATCTTTTCATTAATCTGAAAAATTTGCCTCAAAATACTTTTATGAAAAGAAATAATTAGAATTTCGTTCATTTATTTAAATGTCATTTAATGTGAAGACTAAATATATGACTAAATAAAAAATAATGTTTCGTTTGCAACGAATTATTAGTATTTGAATAAATTGATGTTTTCGTACAAAAAAATAATTGAATAAATTTGTGGTCAAAAGCAAAACATTAATGTCTGGAGAAAATCGAAATAAAAATACGAAAAAAGTGATCAATAGTCGCGACTGGACTGACGCGAACGCTTTAATGATGGCTCGCCTGACATAGACCGGGAACTACTTCGGTAACTTCGGCGTCGTCTGTGGCCTTCAGGAGAACGTCTGTAATGACTGTGATTAGAATGATTGGAGTCTTCGTCCAACAGTTCCAATGGTGTGTGCGATATGTTCGCGAATTGTGTGGTATTTTCGCGAATAGTTTGATCCAAATCTGTGATCTGTTGAAGTTTTTCGTCCTTCAAGTGTTTGTACTCCGACTCCAAGCGATCCAATGTTTGGTATTCGGCGATCCTTTCTGTGTGAACGGGACCCAAATCGTTCAAAATGTCCAAAATCTTTTGCACCTTTATTTGGTCTCTGTCTGGCGGCGACTGAAACCATACAAAGTCGTCTTCTTTTGGAACCATTTCAATAATTCCGTTGTCATAAAGGATGCCGTCTTTGGCCACAATTGTTGGACAATTACCCAAACGCGGAAATTTTTGAAACATATTTCGGTAAAGTTTAGCGGTTTTCAGTTCATTTGTAAAGAGAGTATCTCCTAATATAGAAATGAAGACATTTTCCAAAATATTCTTCATTTCAGATAAGGTTTCATTGAGTTTAAGTCGGGAGCGAACTAAAGAAACGGAAGGACTGAATCTGAAGTAACCAACTGAGTTACCTCGTTCGTGAGGGGGCGGTACATAGAAATCGGGCAACTTGTCTGAAATAATGTCGAGCGAAAGAATGGATTGAATGCCGTGATCTTCTAGTAATAGTTCGGCCAATTGTGCGTTTTGGACGACTACACTGTTCAAGTGATTTCTGAGGAACCAGGACAAACTTCTGGCACATCCCTCCTCCTGAATGTAAGCCAAGTGTACGATCTTTCCAATCACTCCTTCTATTTCGGGAGCGTTCGGTATTTCTTTGCCACGAAATTGGTTTTCAGGGAGTCTGGCGTTTAATGTGTTGAGCTTTTGCTGGTATTCTTCCGTTTTGTTTTCGATTCTTTGTGCGTCAGTGAAGTCACTCTTTTCATTCAAATTCTTCAGCCTCTCGACGAGTTCTTTCTCTCTGTCGCGGACTTTATTGAATTTGGTGTTCTGTCGTCTGATGTCTTTCTTCTTGGCGTCCAATACTTTTTGGATGTCATCTCTTAGGCTCTGATTAATGGCAATATTGTTTTGGATTTGATTGAGTTGTTGTTGTCGACCGGTGTCGTCGCAGAACATGATCTTTATGTGAAAGGCCTCTACTCTGGGTCCTTCGTCTCTCAAATGAGTTCTCAGTTCCACTAAATAAGGAGTATTTGTCTGTCCCTGAGTGCTCTCTCGAAGTCTTAACTCATCTGCTTTTATAATGACTCTTCCCTTCCTAATGGAGAAATACTTGAAGTTATTGGCATTACATCCGTCGAGTTGAGGCACCGGCACTCTGTCGTCTGTGTCCTCATAATAACTTTGAAGAAAAATAAAAATAGTTTTAGTGGAAGACATTGAATGATAACTTACTTAATGATTGTTGCGCTTAGATTTCCTGAATATATGGTCCGACTCTCCAAACATTCGTCCGAAACGTTCTCATGAATCGAAAAGTCGTGTCTATCGACTAAATCCAAAGTAAGGGACGATTTCAGTATTTGTCGATCTATTCCGACATTCGAAACGACAGTCAACTTATTGAGTGGTTCCGATTTGACCAATAGTTTGATAGGACAGTCAGGCATTACTTTAACCAATTCATGAAATGGTTTTCTAATTGTATTGTTTCCAATGGCATAGCAAACAAACACTACTTGATAAGTACCGGGAACGGGTGCTCTGTCCACCCTGAACCGAAAAGTAGCGCCTTTGAAGGGAGGGATCGGTAGAAGGACCTGATACTTGTCGTCTCTAATGTTGATTAAATGCATTTCGATTTTATTTGGGTCGAAGTCACAGATCAAACTCTGGTCCTCTGCGAACAAACGAACGGTGAAAGATGGCATGTCCTGTCCGTATGCAATCACGTTAAGCGACCCGTGCACTCTGCAGTCAATGCGCACAGGGTTCTTGTTATCACATGTCATGTGCAGCCATTGATAACGAGATTTGATTAGCTTTTGCTTGAATTTAGTGATGGCTTGCATTTTATACAATCCAAAACAGTTGACAATACATCTTGGTTGCAACTCTCGCTCCAGTTCCGGACCAATGTTACATTTGTTCGGCTTTTTGCTCTTCATATCAATACTTATGGGCTGAGAAAAGACTGCCACTCCGTTATTGTCCGTTTCAGCTGTTACTTCTTTATTAATGAAGTTCGGCCCAAAAGATAAAGTAACCGGCAATTTGTTATCAACCACTGGATTCTTGTATTCATCTGTCAGTTGGACACGAATTTCATGGCGTCTGTTATTCATGACATTCAGACATTTATGTGGAATTAACCAATTGAGACAATTTGGCGGTCCGTTCACTACATTTATGTCAATGTTTTCAATGATTTCGGGATATCCTTGAATAGAAAACTCAAGTTTTGTCTCTCCAATAACCGAATCGTTTTCGGTTAGACTGGGATTTGGCAAAAGTTTGATATTGGAAATGACAAAAGATATGCTGTTTTGGACGACATTATTCAGCACTTTTTTCATTGACTTGTCGTCCACTATAATCTTCTGAGTGACCGCTTTCATGACAAGTCTTCGCATAATATCGGCCGAACGGATAGTGTTATTATAGGCGTCCAAAACAGAAACCTGAATGGATTGGGCGACAACCACTCCCACAGGAAAGACAAGTGAATGGCTGTTTGTGTTGATTGCCATTCTCTGAGGGGAGTCGGGGTATGGCCTCAAAGTGAAGGAGTAATCGACATTAATAGCCTTTCTTTGCTGCTTCCACGAGAATGTCATAAGTCTTTCCTCACTGCAATTTGTATGGATGTGAATGTTAGGAAGACCCCCCTCCTCGGTGATCAGCGCAGGCTTATTATACCAACCGATGGCAACAGTTTGATCCTTAAAGTCACTTAAATCAATTGGACTGTCGTCACAATCGAATGCTTTGAAGTGGACTCCGGCCTAAACAAAGCCGACATAAATTGAAAGATCAGAGAGAAGGGTATTTCAGAACATACCAAACGAGAATTGGCGGGAAATTCTCGAATCTCTCCGTTTGGAATTTCAATGGCTTCTGAATTGTCTCCCAAAGTGTTTGTGAAATAAAGTCTAACATAAGAGGGTTTACTGTTTTTCTTCAGCACCAGTTCCTGCTGGAGATGCACTCCAGTAGTTTTCATATAAAACCGAATGAAAAACTTTCGCAAATTGAACGCAATATCAGTGCCTTTGATAAATCAAATTATTAAAGACAATCAAAGTTTAGTGACATTTGCATACCTCTGACGGTAATTTGTTTGTTGAGAACCAGAGCTCGTTTGTTGTTATGCATGTTCTCGACTAATGAGTACTCGGGAGTGACCGGAACGCTCTCTCCTTCGAATATTCGACAGAAAACGGAACAATGCTTATCGAAAGTCACTTCATTGCCTCCTTTGTCGAAAAGCAAAAGACCCAACTCTGGGACCTCTCCGTTAATAAATTCTAATTTAGTGGACCACAAACGGATTTGAGAGGGATGTCCTCTTTGCAAATTCACTATTATTTCTTGTGTCTTATTGATTTCGGGTAACGAAACTTTGAGACTTGGATTTTGCTTTAAATATAAAAATCAGTTATATATTAGATTAAATCCAATTGACTCACATTTTCAGTAATGTGTCCGTAAATAACAATATTTTTTATGACTGCCCTGTCATCAAATGTCTCGAATTGATCAAAATCCACTTTCAACTTGCTGCAATTTCAATCAATTATTTTTTTATTAAATGAAAATTAAGCTTACTCAATTGATAGAACGGGTCGCCCCACATCATCGCCAGGCTTTGTAGAGTTTTTGAATTCATCAGTGAAATCGAGTGTCAGATCAAAGTGTTGGCCGACCAGAGCTGTCACGCGTTCATTTCTTATGGAGAAGTGTTCGGCTGGAGCGGCGACTACTGTGAAGTTGATATGTTGGGAAGCAGGCAACATTTGGCCATTTGCGAAATTGAGAAGTTCTGTCTCGTTTTCAGCACAAACGCAATTCAATCGGTATTTGCCGACTCTTTTGATGCCATCGTCTGATAAATTTATAATATAATTTCAATTATAAAACTCAAAAGTTGTTACCATTGCGTGTAAACCAATAGCCATAATCCTTTAGGAATTGAGCACACGGATAAAAAACTTCAAGAGATTCTTCCCCATTAACTAATTTATAAGAAAATTGAGTAAACTTAATTTGTTTTGAATGAGACAGACCTTCAATTTTGTATATTTGGGCCCTAACTTTGATTCTCTTATTAGTAGTTTTGAATGGGAAGCGGTCGGAGGGAAGTTTCACTCCATTCTTGTTCTTAACAAATACTTGAATCACTCCGATAGGATTGCCGGCAATCATTTGTGTGCCGTCTTCGATCTCATATCCCTCAGGAAACAATATCTGGACCTCATGGGGCAGCCGTTCATAAAGTTTAGCCAAATCTGCGTCAATGGTCTCATCTGTGACTTCGACATTGATTTGTTTGAAAGTCAGTATCTTCGAGGCTTCAGCTCCTTTGCCATAAATCTCTTCTGGAACTTGGTAAATTTCTATGAAACCAGGAGACCCCATGAAATTGCCCAACGAGTTGCGCACACATTTAGGTATCAAAAACCTATTGATCTGACCGATGAGTCCGGCAGGTTTTGTGCCCTTTGTTTGAATATATTGTCCTTTCTTCCAATCCCTGTCTCTCCAATTGATTGCAGCGAAAGAGGAATAGCTATCGGTTAAGGAATTCTTCTTAAGACTGGGCAAATCATTGCGGGGCACTTCCTCTATAGAAACAAATATTCTTAATAAAGTGACAAAAGTGAATGTGGTAAGCAACTAACCAATGTATTCCTTATAAAGGACCTGTTTGTCATACTTGTTGTGACAGTTCTTAATCCAAGTGATAAAGTCATTTTCGAACTTAACACGAAAGGGACGTCTATTGCCCTCTTCGTTGACCCTATAAAAGGTCAGATTGTCTTTCTTTGCCATCAATTTATTCAAATCCATAAAACTTTGTTTGTTTTGCGAGACCTGAAAGGCGTGGTTTGTAAAGAGAGCGCCGGACAGTCGATTATAACAATCTTCATATCCTTTAATATTGTTGTTTTTAGGATCAAATTTAGTCCACTCGAAGTCAATGCAGTCCTGAGGAATAAGCCTTCCGTGCCAGAAGCACTCGAACGCTTCCCTGTGCTTAGTTTTCGATTGTCCGTTAAGGACTTCTTCTAGATTTGCTTCAGTGGCGCCCGTTTTGCCCGAAACGTGAGAAGAGGTTTCACCCAACTCTTCATTAGTGTTGAGCAGAGGAAGTGTTTCGCGATCGTAAAGGTATGGATAGTAACGAATGACTCCTTCAATGACAACCCCTGCCTTAGAGTAATGCTCGACTTCGAACTCGAAAGTGTCGGCTGCGCTCCGGACTAAAGCCGTCTCAAAGTCGTCATAGATTTCTTTCAAATTAATGGTGTGTTTGAGGGAAGTTTCGACCTCACCATTACTCGACTTATTCACGTTATACACTTGGATAACAATATTAATGTCCCTCAGGTCTGGAGGAAGGACTGGTTTGTCAGGAATGTTGCCTTTCGGGCCGTGAAGATAATAGTGATAAATGCGGGCCAAGCCTTTAGTCCAATAGGAGGTGTTCTCGTTGTTCTTTTTGAACTGTGGGTGGTGCTTCTCGAAGACGTCTTGAATGCAGCAAATGGTGAAATTCTTGTATTGTCTTTCTATTTCTTTGATCACATTATTGAGAATATAGTCAGAAACTGAAGCGTCGTCTGGCAGTTCCCGTTCCACACCTCTGGAACGGGTGTAAATATTGTCCCTATAGACAGACTCGACATCTTTCTGAGCTTTTACGTCAAATTTTTTCCTCGAAAGCGTCAATTCGACGACATCTCGATTTCTGGCAGTTTTCGAGATCATTGTTGTGGAGCAGCCAATGTTGAAGATGGCCTGTTTGCCACCCGCTCCGAAGTAATTGATCTCACTGTCCAAATATCGCGGCCGACGATCTTGTGGGTTAGGAATTGGATTTTGGGACTGACTATGAGGTCTGAGCGGAAGATCTTGAGAACTGAAGGAAAGGTCTGAGGAGTCGGGAAGGTCCGACCCATCAGTGCCGCCAATTGACGCGCGAACCTTTTTCCGTTCAAACTTCGAGTATTTAAATCGGGCCCAATCGTGCAGTTCAGTGAAGTCCATTCCGTGCCCGTTGTCCATAATGATGACCATTGAGTCGGTTCCGTTGTCATAGTAGCGAATTTCGATGTGTCGGAGTCCGTCGTTCTTTTTAGTGGCCGCCAATGAGTTGTCGATCAGTTCGGCCAACGATATGACGAGTGAATCGATTCCTCGCGAGTCGTAGTACTCATACATTCCCGACTCTGTGATAGTGTGGTAATGGGGCGGGAATTTTATTGGGGTTCCCACAGCAGACTTTAATCTAGCAAAGAGAGGATCAGATAATGGATTAGTTGCAAGTGTTTGGGACTGACTTCTGGTTGAAGTCGTTTAAGATCCATAATTGGTCGTATTGCGGGTCCTTAAAGTTGTTGACGTCCACTGGCGTCCGATTCGGAAGTGTCAGAACGAACGGCGATTTGTTCCCAATCTTCTCAACCAATTTGGTGACCAGATCTGGTAAATGATCCGACTCCAATTTGAACATGAATTTGGGCGCTTCACCTTGTTCACCCGAACGCTTCTTTCTCCGGTGGTCATACACTGTCACCACTCGCTGGTCACTCATCTTCTTTTAATAGTTCACAATCAAAGATCAAAATACAATTAAATTGAGACAAAAATCAAATATCAATTAATTTCAATTAAAAGGCGATGAAAATCATGGCTTCGAAGAGTTGTTCACACTTTTAGATAAATGACAATCGGATCAAAACAAATGCCATTTCAACTCAAACTGACTTTTCATTAAATTAATTACTTTTCAAAATTGTTATTAAATTAATTATTTTTGCTGACAATTAGTAGAGAAGACAGACATTAACGAAATAAAACGAAATAAGTTTCAGAAAAATAAGTGTTCGTCTGATAAATGGTCTGAAGTTATGAGAAGGAGAGGGAAACGATATGTGAGGACTCATCCAATGACAGCCTCAGTATTGTTATGCGTTGCTCTCCCGTCACCTAAAATCATGTTTAACTAAAACATCGATGTATTCACTATCGATATCGACTGAAGGCTTGAACTCCCAAAAAGGTATTCGAAGGCCTTTTAATATAAAACTGATTGACGACTCACTTTCACAGCAATGCCTGACTCTATCGGTCGATAACAGAAATAATGGTTTCAGAGCACTCTCTCAACACACGTTTTGTTAAATTGAAACTCGTTTATACTGTACTGGAGTTTGTAGTTTTGCTTTAAAATGTTTTGGCAAACAGATAGACTATAGACTAGACTAGACTATAGACTAGACTAAACAGCTTATTCTAGACAGACCTCCAATTTACTGAACTTTTGAAACTAATTATTTTGGAATAAAGTAGGTTCAAAGATCAATTCTAATTAGGACAATTAAATTAATGGCTAAAATGTAATTGCTCTGAACGTTCATCAGTAGATGATGATGCTGAAACTTTGAAATCAACGTTTAGCTTAATTTTGTGAAACTTTGAGGACATCCCTAATGTTGAATGATTTGAGGCCTTGTTTTTCTCCAATTGATTTTAGAGATTAGATTTTGGTTGTTGAGAATAACAACATTTGTTTGAGAAGAGCGCAAAAACATATTCAGAGCATTGAATTTTACGTATTGACCCATTTTATTCATCGATATCATTAGTTATAGACTCGATGAGTTCGAGTCATAAATTGATAGTCATTCTCCAAAATTTTGTCAATATATCAAATAAATGTTAAAATATTTAGCGATAATATAAAATTTTTTAGCTATATTCATCTAGCTCTTTTACAATTAAAATTATTAGCTTTACGAATTGTACCATAAAACCCCAGAGAAACTAACCCCTCGAAAATTGCTAATAAGCATAGTCTTGAATCACTTAGTCTAGCCAGTTCGGATTATATATGTCTGGCATAAATTGTAATGTACCTGCGAGTGGCTATACATGAAGGCCATTACAAATTAAACTGAATTTCGATACAATTCGAGCTAAAAAAATGCACAAAAATAAATTTAGAAGTGTTCACATTCAACAAAATTTTGCAGCGGAAAGTGCGGCTGCCATATTTTTAGTAGGTGTAACCATCTTTTCAGCTATGGTAATCTTTTACTTATTTTTGACATTAATTAGCTAAAATAAGTCCAAATTAAGATATCATTCAAATTTCAAAGCTAAGTTCTTTAAAATAAGAAACAAATAACGAGTTTTTGGCCGCCAATGCTGAAAAAAATTGGTAAATAAGAATTCTTCTACATTTAATTTTATACATTATTTAGTTTCAGTTATCTTAAATTCAGTTTAATTGGTAATGGTCTAAATGTGTAGCATCCTGCAGGTACACAACAATTTTATTTTGTGCCAGACATACATCATCCAAACTGGTTAGACTAATTGATTCAAGACCTTGGCAATAAACGAGTAACTGACATTAATTATTATTTCAATTGGATGTCTCACTCACCCAGTTGATTATCTTATCCCAGTCAACTTCTTTATAGAAAATGTTCACCTCTCAGTAATTAATGAGGTAGAAAAAATATAACATCATGCAATAGTGCTAAGTACAACATTCCTTGTCCTGGATATTGTCTTGTGCTGGACCAGCGTCAAAGTGTCCTAGTCCATTGAAACTTCTGAAAACTGAGTATTTTACGTGACGTCATTGAAACGTAGTTTATGTGAAAAGGAGAGCATTGAATGAAAACAAAACAAAATAAAGAGATTTAAAACTGAAGATAAAATTAATTGCAATTTTGGAGAATGAGTTCGATGTCTGGGTTTCGTCGGGTCCAGCAATGGATGGTATTCTCGCGACAGTGGTATGTCTATGACGCCCAATGGCAGGACGCCTTTGATTCGGCAGAATTGGTGGCGCGTCATCTTCACGGCCGCCACAAACCGATCTACGATCCGGACCAGGACTGCGGCGATCACGTAGTCGTCATCAACTGCCGACATGTGTCAATGCCGGGCGACGAGTGGCGGTACCGACATTACTACCACCACACGCACTACTCCGGGGGCAAACACTGGGCGGCCGCTCACGAACTCCACCAAAAAGACCCAACACTTGTCTTATATAAAGCCATTTACAAAGCGGTGGGAAACGTGAAACTGAAGCGACACCAACTCATATCACGCCTCCATCTATACCCTGACAACAAAGTCCCCGAACATATACTTCAAAATGTGTCCGATCAGATCAGACAACTGAGACCCGTCCCCAAATCACTCAATCAGTTTACTGAAGAAGAATTGAAAGAATTCCCCAAAATTTTTGAATATCCCGAAGACTATGCCATCAAATAATTGGTTCATTTTAGATATTTTTCATTAAATTTTAGCTAAAATTATGATTAGTTTTGAGTCAAATAAATAAATGCAATGATTCGCAGACTTTACTCAATAAATATAGAAATTGGAAAACAATTGAATTTATTGTAAAAGAAATGATTGGTTGGAAATGATTATGATTTTTATACATTAAAAAGTAGTTTACATTTGTTGTAGTCTTCGTGTGTCGACTTTGTCGAGAATCACTAATGGTTTGAGTGAATCGGCAAACATCTTCATTTCGTCGGCAATGCCCTCCTGACCCGCCGGTGCGTTAACAGACAATTCCACTAAATATGACTGCGAGAGCGGTTCCAAAGCCTCTGCGCCGGCGTTCGGCTGAACTCTGAACAGTTTGGCGACAATCACTTTCATCCGTCCCTTTCTAAACATATATCCTTTGAGAACAAACTCGAAGTCGAGTTTGAATCCCATTTCGTTGAGAAACTGCACGCAATTGGAAGAAGTGCTGCAATCGATACAATTCCTGACAATTGTGGCCCTATTCTTATCTCCCATCTCTTGTTGGCCCAAATATCTCAAGTGGAAAGGGTTCTGTGGCTGATCCATTGACTTCCTCACTCTTAGCTGAGTTGACGATCCATTCGGTGCTTTGATTGTGAAAACCATTTCGTGGTCTTGAAATGATTCGGGACTCGAATCGCAATTATCACAGAAACCCCTCAATTTGTGGAGTAGTTGTTCACAAGAGTCGTCTAAAATACTTCCCTGAAGTAAATATTCTTGTTGTGCTACAGAACCACTTCTTCGTTGGCCAACACCGACGGCCGCTACTAAAGGATCCATAGTTTCAAAAGATATTTGTTTTGTTTGGATGTGAAAACCGGTTCCCATCCAAACATTACGTCCATTGTTTCAACACTAAAGTCGACACAAAAGTTTTTATCAAGCTCCATTTACACTGAATTCTTGCCTGATTTACACTGGCTAGATAAAAATGACACTTTTTCTGAAACATTTAATCATAATTACATTTAAATATCAATATAAAGATTTAGGCTTTTTAAAAGAAAAATCAGCGCAAAAATCTGATCTAGAACTACCGAATTAGTTAGAAAAGCAGTCCATGTAATTTGATAATCTAGTCACTAGATTCTAGTCCATCGATAAGATGAGATATTTAAAAATCGAGTCAACGATAAGCGATCAGGTTTTTGTTAATAATCAAGATTTTGATGAATGAAAGAATTAGTGGAAAACCAGTTGTCGTCTAAGGATTGGATGCAAACAAAGGGTGACATCTGTTTGAGTGTGTGGTGAGAGGTCTCCAAAATCGATTCATAATATGGCTGTTTATCAGCTGTTCCTATGATTTGCTCTCAAATGATATGCAAAATATTTAAACACTTTAAACAATACTTTACAGAAAATGACTTTAAAGTCAATGAACGCAATAATCACATAATCAATGAAATTATTTATTATTAAGAACCGATAATTCAAACAAATTGTTTTCTCCAATTCAAGTGTCTTTTGATAGGAATTGTCTGAAAATATACTCATTTCTGAAATTATCTCTTTTTTCATCAAAAACTAATTGATTTCAATTGTGAGTCATTTTTGCCATTAATTTATTTTTCATTTAATTTTAATTCAATTTCCAATTAATGCCTCAAATATTTAGTTTCTAATTAACGGAAAAAATGAGAATTTAATTTGAAACTCATCTATCATTTATTGACAGATTTGCTCAAATTTAATCGTCAATTGAATTAAAATTAATTGATTTTAAGGTAATTAATCCAAAATTGAATATATTTGATACCAAAGAATTATTTTGTGAATTTGGTCGATAAAGTGACAGTGAATTGATGGACAAAATGTGCGAAAATGAATTGATTTCAACCGTTTCGACACATATTTGCGATGACTTCAGCCAACAGTGGCTTAAACGACACGAGAGTCGAGTTCTGGCCGTTAAAGACTTTAGGATCCATTGGTCCCGAATTGTTCCCAAACTGTTTTCGCCGACAGTCAACTGCGATTGTCTTAACATTGAATACAATGAAATTGAAGCCAAAAACCAATTGATTGGTCCATTGGAACGCTTCATAACTGAATACAACAAATTCATAACTGATGTCAGAACTGCTCAGACAGTCTTCTCACAACTGAAGCAATTCGATGATCCGCCCACTCTTTGCGGCCGAATCTTCAAGTCAGGAGAGCCGACCTACTCGTGTCGGGACTGTGGACTCGACCCGACATGTGTTCTATGCGTCGACTGCTTCAGAAATAGGTATTTCTGTCCTTTGTCTAAATTGATGACAACTGAAGTATTGTTTTCAGTACCCATAAGAGTCATCGCTACAAAATGAGTACATCTCACGGGGGGTCCGGCTTTTGTGACTGTGGTGATAAGGGTATGCTTTTAATTGATTTCTTCTACGTATTAGTGAACCTTCACTTTTTCGTTAATCAGAGGCCTGGAAGTCCAACCCTTTTTGTGATATCCATATCCAAGGCTTAAATTCTTCGGTAATTGAACCAAATATTTGGCACTTTTTGGTCCAAGAAATTCAATGATTTGTTTGTTTAGGAAAACGAAGCAAACAATCCTCTGAAGAGAGTTCCTCCCGAATACTCTGATCTGATGGACAAAAGCCGACTCGTAATGAAGGCGGCGCTCAGCTATTGCTTTGAAATCCTGACCTGGAAGCAAAACGACGAACTGCCCGAAGACCTCGTCTTCAAAGAAGAAGGAACCACTGATCCCGAAGGAGGCGATACTTTCGTGACAATGTTATTCAACGACGAAATACACACTTATGAACAGGTGATCAACACATTGACCCGCGCTATCGACTGTTCCCCCAAAGAGGCCATAGAATATGCGACTACTATTGACAGAGAGGGCCGGAGTATTGTCAAGTGCTCGACGAAACAGATATGCAATCAAGTGAAGCTTTCCATAGAAAGGATCACTTCAAGACATGGAAGCAAACCATTGCGCGTTGATGTGATGCACACGGATGTTGTGGCGCACCAGACGTTCGCCACTCGACTTCTCAATTGGTTACAGGAAATTCTCGGCTATTGTGAGGCTTTCCGATACATTTTTGCCGAAGTATTGATGTCAAAAGAGGTCGAAGATGAAGGAAATGCTTCTTTTGAGTCGCCACTTCTGGAACTGATTATGAGAGCCGACACAAAATTATGGAAATCAATGCGAAACCAATGGCACCAACTTTTCATTAGTGGTCTTCTGATGGACGCAAAAAGTAAGAAAGAGTTCGCCAAACTCTTCATCAGAAACTACGGCCAATTGATGAACGAATTCATAAACGATGACCATGATCACAGCATGTCAATTACATCGCTGTCGGTCCAGTTGCTGACCGTCCCATCACTGGCTCAGGCATTGATAGCTGAAGAGAACGCCATTGTTGTCTTATTGCGGACCTTTTTAACGGAATGCGGTCGTCATCTGAACCACGACGGGAAGCTGGCCTTCGAGCGCAATCAGGCCACCATCGCTGTCTTCCGCAGATCCCATTACATACTCTTTGATCTGAAATACATTTTAGCGGTCAAACCAACGGAATGGTCGGAAGACCTCAGAAAAAACTTTTTATATGGTTTGAATACTTTGGTGGGTATATTGAAATGGATGCAAGGAATGGATGCTGTCATCAGACAAGTTGGACAACACGTCGAATTCGAAGCCGAGTGGGAGACCGGCGTCAATCTTCAGTTAAGATTAGCACCGATTGTTGGTCTGGTCATAGAATGGTGTGCCTCTGATCGGGAGACTTTAATCAGGTCATTGGCCTCTACTCTCAAAGAATTGGCTGCTTTTATCAACAATTGTCCGACCAATGAGTGGGAACTGTATGGCTTTCGCGCCAATTGTCTCGAATATGACGTGTCTTCAATGCCGGTGACCATTCATTTGCCGTTTTCACGTCTAGTGGCCGGACTTCTGTTACAATTAGGAAAGTATGACTTGAATTATAACGAACCGAATTTTATTGTCGACAATAAGCCAACACCCGTTCAGTTGATTGAAATGCCGCTCCGAACACAAGTCATGATCGCTCAGTTTAGGGCCGGTATGTGGCGACGAAATGGGTATTCACTGGTCAATCAGGTCTACTTCTACCACAACGTCAAACTTAGGGATGAGATGTATGACAGAGACATTCTTATGCTCCAAATCGGTGCCGCCCGCTGTGAGCCCAACGAGTATATGATACATGTCCTCAACAAATTCAATTTGTTGTTCTGGTCTCACGACAACTATGAAAGCGTCAATAGAAAGCCTGAAGAAGACTATGTCCGACAAACTATATCATTGGTCGAAGAATTTCTCGGACTTCTGCTCATAATAGTATCGGAACGCTTTGTCCCCGGAGTCGGAAAAGTGAGTCTCGAGGACAGAATCAAGAAAGAGATAATTCAATGGCTTTCAATGGAGCCGATGACTCACTCAGAACTGGTCAAATTTCTTTTGCCAAAGGAAACTATTCCTTATGATTGTAGTATTGAAGAGATAATCAAAGAAGTGGCTAACTTTCGCAGACCGACCACTCCTACAACCGGCAAATATGAACTGAAACCCGAATATTATAAAGATTTCAATCCATTCTTCTATCACTACTCACGTCAGGACCAGTCCTGCGCTGAGGAAACACAAATGAAGCGCAAGAAACAGAATGGAGAAGAACTGATATGCTGTCCGCCACCAATACCTCCAGATTTTACGCCGCAGTTCGAGGCCATCACTGGTTTAATCGATTGCGATATTATGCTTAATGTGATTCACACTGTGCTCAAGAGGACTTGTAATCTTCACGCCGTGTCCTTCTCCGAGACTCAGTTCGAAAAAGTTTTGCATTTGATTGGCGTCGGACTACACGAAGAAACGAAAGGCACGGCTCAGGGCTTCAATTTTGTTCAAAAGTGTGTTGAAAAGGGTATTATACAAACATTGGAAGAATGCCTGAATCGGCCAATTATTCAGCGAATCGATATTCACAAAGACTTATTAAAATGGATTCTTAAGACCTTTACTGAAGTGCTTCAGACAAAGAAAACCGATTTGGTTGTTAACAAAGACGAAAAAATGGAGGAAACAGTTGTGGAGATTGAGGTACAGTCAGAAGCTAAGAGTAAATCCAGTCGTAAGAATAACGCAGAGATCGCCGCTAAGAGACGGGAACGTATTATGGCTCAGATGTCAGCCATGCAGAAGAACTTTATTAAAGAGCATCAGGACTTCTTCAAAGAATGTGAACCTTCTGTTTCCAATTCGGATTCACTGATGGATCTAACATTTGGCACCTGTAATGTCGATCCAATTGCTGTGGGTGAGAACCAAAGGGGGCGGTCAGTCTCCAATGAAGTTCACACTTGTATTCTGTGTCGAGAAGAACAAGAAGTCACTATAACTGGTCGATGTTTAGTCTTATCGGCGTTTATCCAAAGATCAACCGTTTTGTCGAAAAACAGAGACAGAAAGCTATGGAATGACAGCGAAAGTATTGATCCATTATTTGTATCCTCTGACCTATACTTCGGGCCACACATAAGCACTTGTGGTCATGTAATGCACAGCGATTGTTGGCAGAAGTTCTTCGATTCAGTTCTGGCCAAAGAAAGACGGCGTCCCATTCGATACGGGAGACACGTCAGCTTCGATGTTGACAAACGTGAATTTCTTTGCCCTCTATGCGAGTGTTTGTCCAATTCGGTGATACCTATAATACCGGCCACTAGTTCTGAAGCCAAACAGACCTCAGTTAAGTCAAACATATCGCTAACTAATTGGTTGGTCGGACTGCACGCTATCGTCGAAAAGGCTAATCCCGTTTGGATTAAGGACTCTTCACTGAATGGTTTGTTTGCAATACAATGTAATACAAATTTAGTGACGGTTTGTTTGTTTCAGAAACAGCAGCCGACAAATTCGTCTGTCGTTTTCTGCCTCATCTCAAGGAAATCCTATCGAATGTGCCGATTGAAGCCAAGCAATGCCTCGAAAGACTATTCGATGAATACCAGGAAAGTATTGTCGAGAATGAAGAACTTTCGACCTCACTCTTGGAAGTGATGAAGAATTTCTCTCAAGACATTTATACAGTAAGTGATTGTAATTCTCAAAAAAATTATTTTTAAACTGATTATGGCTCCAGACCTCACTTGTGGTGAATCCGAACCCTGATGACGATAGAGTCTCACTAATGACTTACTGGTCTTGTGCTTATACTCTGCATTCAATCGAAAGGATGATCCGAATGGAAGAGAAGCCCATTTTCGCTGATCTGTCTTCTCGTAAATACAATTGTCTTCAAGCGATGGTCCGGTATATTGGTTCCAGTATTGCCGTATTTAACGACCCTATAATGAAGAGCCATTGCATCCGAATATTGCGTTACCTTCTGGTCAATGACTACCATATCTCGAACACGAACTGTTGTCTCGATTTGGACGCTCTGTCTCTACTCATATCACTAGTGATCACTACTCCGTCTCTGTTTCTCTTCGATAACGACTCGCACTCTAATAGCAAATTATATTCTATGCCTTTGGGGAACGTCTCCGACAAACACTACATTAATTTGATAGTTGTCTTTAATATCGTTCAGGTCTGACTTAAATTGAATTATTGGTGTTTTCATCGCTTAATCGCATGTTTTCCCCCAACTTTCAGATAATTTTGACGCAAACCCCTAAAGACCTGACAGAAGAGCCGATGGAAACGGATGAACAGTCCACCAGTCAAACAAATAGTGGTGTAAATAAAGTTCTTAACTCATTTTACTCGGACATAATGATGGCTTCGGGTCAACCCAATAATCAGATCCCGAACTCACTTCAAATAGAATTGTTTTTAAAATCAAATTTATTGCCTTTCCTTCGATCCGTCGCTTTGTTCTTTCATTTCTTAACAAACGTTTCTCCGCCTCAAAGACTAAAAGAGAGTTCGGGCACAGCCTTGAGTCAGACCGAAGAATATGACATTCTTTGTCAATATTTAGGTGTGAGTCCAAAGTTTTCTGTATTACTAGAAAGTACTTCTATGAGACAATTGGCTCTGATTTGGGCCCGGCATCCAAGAGTTAACCTGATTATCTGTCAAAACACGGAAGCGGAGACACCGATCGAGAATCCGCCCAAACTCATAGTCCAACCGCACGCTATCAACCATTTGGTCGAATTACCCAATGATTACTCGGATCTAATAAACAGTGTCTCTCAGTTCACGTGTCCCAACTCTGATGGCGACGACTCCCGTTCACCGACAATGTGTTTGGTATTATTTTTCGACTCCAGTAACCAAATGAAAGTCTAATTCCATATTTGTTTCGATCAGATCTGCGGAACCATATTATGTTCACACAGCTATTGTTGTCAAAAAGAGTTGGACGGAACAATGGTGGGCTCGTGTACCTGGCACTCCCACTTCTGCGGGGCCGGACAGGGAATGTTTCTCCGTATCAGAGACTGCAAGATATTACTATTGGCCGGAAAAACAAAAGGTTTGCCAAAAAGTGATTCAAAACTGTTGTAAATAAATCAACAAAAAGCTAACAAATGATGTTTAAAATAGGTTGTTATTTGGCGCCACCATATATTGACGAATACGGGGAAACAGACCAGGGCCTGATCCGAGGTAATCCTCTTCACCTGTGCCACTCGTCCTATGCGGAACTGCATCGACTTTGGTTGAGACACGGAATACCTGAGCAAATCGCACACGCATTGGAGACATCCAGCAATTTGGCGGCTTTTAACTGGCAGTTGTTATAAACATTTGTCCAAACCTTTTGACCGAATCCTCATTTCAAACTTTAATTAAGACAATAATTGATATCAGTTTTGATGAATTTATAAACACTTTTCAAATCTGAATATAATATGTTTCGATCGAAAGTTTATTTAAAATTTTTAGTCAGATTTGAATTCTGTTTTTCTATTAATAAGAGATAAATATATTATTATTGAAACGATTTATGGAATGTTAAGAGAAATCCATTCTTTTTATACGATTTGCTCAAAATCTGTATATTTTGAGAACAGCTGTACTATAAGTTTGTCTCAAAAATCATTCTTTTGTTTAATAACTTTTTTTTAGTTACCTTTCAATTGGTTTTCAATTTCTTTTAAATCAATTGTTTTTCAATTGATTTGTTTGATTAATATTTAAGTTATATTTGATTTTTTTTCTTTTGTTTAATTTATAAATTAAACTGATTTCGTTTGTATTTTAAGTTTTAATTATTTAATTGATAATAAGTTTGAAAAATTGTGTCACTTTATTTGAATTCAAATAAATATTGATTTAAACTAAGTCTTTTCTAATACCTAGGTATTTTTTTTATTATGTTTTTTACAGTCGAAGGAGAGGGAGGCTATTTTTAGTTTTGTATTTATTAGGTGGCCAATAGGAGATTGTATTTCGTCCCACCTATAAACTGAAAGTTACCCCTGTCTCTCCTCCTTGGCCATTTTGGGGTAATTTTTGAATTTTTTGTTAATTTATGTTTAAAGCATTTAAATGTTTTAAAAATTTGGAATTTAAAAAAAATTATAATTCTATGAATATTTTTCTTAAAACAAAATATATCCAATTTATTAATTGATTTTTAGCCCATTGTCTTTAAAGACTTAGTCGGAACTATAAAATTCCATGCTAGTCTTTGCAGTCCTGTTGTGCAGTATTTTATTTTATGAAATAATAATATTGAAGTAATAATCAGATTATATTTGATCAATTGTCTACAAAATAGATTCCAGTCTATTTTAGGAACAAATCAATCAATTTCGATTTACTTTTCAAATACCCTTATTAAACACGATTTTTGAGTAAACCTATAAATTGAGTATATTTTCAGAATCAAGAATTTTTGCCCTATTCCTTTTTACTAAGAGATTTGATTCTGTTCTGACAAACACTTGATCTCATATAACAAAAAAGCGTTTGAAGTCAACTAAAATACAAATAATTTTGATGACAACCAAAGACTTGGTTCAATCGTTTCCTCTTTTGTTACAACAAATATGTTTCAAAGAGAATATCATTGATGCGATTCTGTCCACAATTACGAGAGAATAGTAAAGCAGATTAACTCCAATTGTGTAGAAAAGGATAACATTTTTTGGTACAAAACCTATCATTGATCTGAATTCTGTTCAAAACTTTTTGTCAGTCCATCGAATTGATTGTCTTTTTTATCCATCATTTGATGTTAGATCCGATCGTTTAACGCAATATCTAACAGACAACCAGAAAAGAAAGAACAGACAAAAACTTTTTGTTTCGGTCTTTTCACTGAAGTCATCAATAATGCAATACCTAAAACATTATATATCTCTTTAAGGACCGAAGGCGTGGCCTAATTTTTTGAGATTTTGAAAAATTGAATTTATTCAACCAATCAGTAATTAGACTAATTTTCAACGGGATTTTTGTGAAGTACAGTAGAACCTCAATATTGT
>JAQIWP010000522.1:0-24094 GCA_034695525.1 Euzetes globulus
ATTTTGAAGTTATCTATTAACATGTAATTTAATTTAAATAAAAACAACTTATTTTCACTTTGACTGAAAATGTCTTTTTTTAACTAACGTTTGTTCCCAACTTTTGGAATCAATTTGAGGACAGAATTAAATTTAATTATGAAAAGTAAAGAATATAAATATGTTTTAATCCGAATATAAAATGGCTTTCATTCGACACTTCCATCCGATTGACAAACAATGGCTTCAGATTTTACAGTTAAAGAAAGGATAAAACAAATAGTAGTAAACTGTCGGCCAATAAAAGACAAGATTTTATGCGAATATAAATATAGTAAACGATTGAAAGACTTGAAAGTCTTAACTATTATTATTATTTTACAAATTATTTAATTGAAAATTCTTAAAATATTTGTATTCTATAAGATCTGGGCTTTGGGCTGTTGAGGACTCCCATTAATACCGACGTATTGCATGTGAAGGGACTGTTGTGTCGGTGATGTCTGGTTTCCAGTCACTGTCATCGGGTAACTGTTCGGCGGGTATTGGATATAAGCTGAAGAATTCTGAGCCGTTTGTGGCATAGAATGTTGTATTGATTGCTGTATGGGTTGTGCTACGGCTTGATTCTGAGGCACAGCATATTGTTGGTGTGTTCCGGGACTAAATTACAAACAAAATCAAATCAATTGAAAGAATGGTTTCAATGAAATTTGAAATCTTCGTACTTTACGTATTGTTCAATTTGTGAGACACCGACCACTGCCGTAGGGATGGGGGGAACAAACGTCTGCTGTGGAATATTTTGTTGACCTACGTTTGAATTGACATATCTGGGAGGAGCACCACTCGGGATCATACCATTCATTGCTTGCATTTGTCCGGGCATTGGTTGGTACGGCATTTGATAGGATGAAGATTGCGGTGCCATTTGTTGGGAGATTACTGTCATTTGTTGGGCCGACACGTTCGGGTGCTGACTATACATTTGATTCTGCTGTTGATGTGAGGGAATTGCACTGAATTGAGGAATACCGGGGTAGGTCTGAGGAGGCATTCCTCCGTAATAGGGAGTGTTCATCATTGCAAAGCTCTCCTTCATTAGGGAATGGTACAAATTGAGAGCTGAGTTCAACTGAAGACTGGCTGCAGTCAGTGCTGCATGTTTTTTGTCGACATGTTCTAACTCCTGGTCAATAAGTGGACCCATAGCTGTGCACTGCTCTGTACAGCCATTCAAATAAAACAAGTGAATAATTGATTAACAATTTTTAAGTCTTTTGCAAACCTTCGAGTATTAGAAGCTCTTCGGAATCGGATTTATCGCCACTGGGGTCGGCCTCATGGATCATATGCAGTAGTCGGTCAATCTTCTCTTCATCAATGGTGACCACTTCGGGCTCCTTTTCCATTACTTTTACTTTGATCTCTTCACTAAACTGAACTTTTTTCTCACTCGGTTTCACTGAAGATAAAATTCATTGCAATATCAATAAAAAAAATCCTTCAATGCTTACAAATAGTTTCGGGCTCAGCTTCGAGGTCAGGGGTCACGAAGTTAGAAGGAAATAATCCCTCTCCTCTATGATTGGAGCCCTTCCACCAGTTGGCATCACTACAACAGATTATATCGGATTAAAACTTGTATTTGTGGAGACAATTGTTTGTCATACCTATTATCGGAAACAATGATGATTTCTCCCGATTTGAATGTCAATTCATTGTCTTCGGCGGCCTCGAAGTCATAGAGAGCTCTAACTTTGATCGGTTCCTTTTCTGGAGCGGATGAGTTCTTCGGAGCAGATGTGGTTGTAATGGAGTCGGCGTTAAATGACGGATAAAGACTATTGACTTTTGTTGAGTTTGAATTCTGTTTAACTGAAGCTTTGGGTGAATTACTGTTCTCCTTAAGACTGGCTTCGATGGCTTTAGCGATATCTTCTTCTTCTTGAGAACTGGTCACTACATCAGGATTCTTAGGCAATTGCGTAGACTTCTTCGGCGGATCCGATGAACTGAAATCCATGCCTTCGCTCTTGAGTTTGGTATAGAGGGCTGGTATTAGACTTAATTGGGGGTCGTTTTTGAAGTCCTGTTGCGCCCACTTCTTGATCAATAGACGCAGTTTTTCGCAAACTTTTGGATGCGATTTACTCAACAGTTTACGGACTTCTGACTCAAAATCACGGGAACAGACCTAAAGATTACATCAAATTATGTCAATTACAACATTGAAGACAATATAAATGCTATTCTGATGAGACAATAGCCACAGAAAACAAAGAAATAGTGAAATACAAGAGGAATGACAAACAATTTTGATGGGAAAAAGGCGTAAATAAAAGGTTGAGTGAAACAAAAGACAATATTTACCTCCAAATGAAATATTTTGCCACAATTGCTGACACAGGCGTCCAATAACTGAAATTTGTAGACAAATTGTATTTAATTTTTGATTAAAACGGTTTTAAAGTCAAATAAAAGGTATTTCAATGGAATAACGCAACGAATGAGTCATAAATGTTGTTGTCTTACAGTAAGTGATTGCATGACAACAGTTGGCAGCGAATGGTTGAGCCGTCGAACCACTGCTCGCATACACTCTTTCGGTCCGTTCTGTTCAGTGCCTACTCTGTCGCATATCTCCAAAATTAGTGCCCAGTCTTCGGTGGTATTTGTCTCCGAAGTGGCCTTTTCTGTGACACAAATTAAACAATTCAAAGAGAATGGCCTCAAATGCCGTCAATTTGTTAATTAATTACCGACTAATTGGTCGAAAGCAGTGTTTGTGGAGAACAAACCCATCCTTTGTCTTAAACAACACTAAAACTAATGATTAAAATAATTAAAAGCAATGCAAACGACTGATTAAAGTCAGAAATAATTAATGAATTTGGTATAGCATTGACTCAAATACAATGTCAATAAAATAATGGATATGTCGTCTCAAACACAGCTTATCGTCTGATTAGTGCCGTCGCCATAGAAACAGACGTTTTGTTTCAATCGATTTGCTGTTCACTTGTTTACTGACAGCAATCATATGTTTTTAAAGTTTTGCTGGACTTTTAAATCAAAGACCACTAAACAAATCAATCGATTTTTATCTGCTTTTCATTTTATGGCCTCTTATTTGCCTTAATTTTATTTGTTTTTCACTTTTATGTTATTATTATAACTGAAAACGAGTCCAATCTTTTCCTAACAAATGAAATATCGGCAAAAATCAGTTGAGGATCAGTTGATGTCATCGCTGACTGACTACAAGTATTGGTCACTTGTATTGTGTGTCACTTGTATTAAAGTACTTCTGATACCTTCTTAGTCAGTATTTATATATAGAAATCTAAGAGATAACTCATTTATTGTTTGATTCCTACAGTTTTTCAACCGATTTTGAAGTTCATCGCAATTGGCTTTCAATTACCAATAGTTTACCGATTAATCAGTGGTATTATGAGGTCAATATTACCTAGCTCTATATTCCAGATCACTTTTCTTCATATGTTTGACTTTAATCTTTGATGATCTCCTCTAAAATGTATAAATTTGTTGATGAAATAGTCGACATCTGAGTGGACACTGGATTATCCGCCTCTGTTCGCATGGTTTGAGTTATTGCTGTCAAAGTTTGCCCACTATTTTGACGCCAAAATGCTGGCCATTAGTGGCAACGGATATATTAGCGACAAAACAGTTCTTTTCCAACGACTGACTGTAATTGTAACAGATTTTGTCTACTTTTATGCTGTACTCCAATGGTGTCAAATAATTGCAAAACTGAAGACACGTTTCGGCAAACAGTCAATGAATGACCAGTGGTTTCATCCGAATGTTATTCTAGCGATGCTTTTCCTCTGGAATCCGGGCCTTCTTATTGTAGATCACATTCACTTCCAGTACAACGGAATATTAAGCGGAATAATGCTTCTGTCGATGGCCAGAATTATGCAGAAGCGGGAAGTGGAGGCCGCCCTCTGGTTCGCCATTCTTCTCAATATGAAACACATTTATGTTTATATGAGTCCCGCATTTTTCGTATACTTATTGCGAAACTATTGCTTTGATCGACATATGAATTTCAAAGTAAAAAACTTTGCCAAACTGTCGGCTACCGTTGCACTCGTATTCTTAGTCTCTTTTGGGCCATTCCTCGTTTTGGGACAATTGAATCAATTGATTTCCCGGTTATTTCCGTTCAAACGCGGCTTAAGTCATGCCTATTGGGCGCCAAACTTTTGGGCACTTTATAACAGTTTAGATAAAATACTGAGCCTTACATTGAAAGTCGGTTCCAAAGGCAACGCAACGATGACCGGTGGTCTCGTCCAGCAATACGAACATCTAGTCCTTCCAAACATCACTCCTTTCGTCACTTTCCTATTAGTGATTGTCTCCATTTTGGTAATTATTGTTATAAATAGTTTGCAATCCATTAATATATTCTCCTATTCGTAGCCATCCCTGAATTTGTTGTGGAAAAGAAGTCATCAGAACTTTTCCCAAATATTATTCATTCGGTGTGTTGTGATGTGCGCTTACAGTTCTTATCTGTTTGGATGGCATGTACATGAAAAGGCAATCCTATTGATAACCATTCCCTTAACCCCGTTAGCTCTGGTCAGCAAAAGCGATGCCAAACATTTTAATATGATTTCAATTGTTGGCAATTATTCATTGTTTCCACTCCTTTATAAAGAGGCCGAAACTCTGACCAAAATCTTATTACTTGTTATTTATTCGGTGTATTCGTTAAAAAGTCTGGAATTACATCACAAGACAATTGTTAACAGATATGAAAGCAAATCACTCTTTTGTTTTCCGTCAATGAATTTCTTAGAAACTATTTATTTGATTGGTCTGGTCTTCATTCAATTGGTTTATTCATTCTGTCCACTATTGAATGTTTGCCAAAGATATCCATTCGTGCCTTTAATGATCACTTCATTATATTGTAGTTTAGGTTTAATTTATTGTTATATAAACTTTTTTCGTAATTTACAGCACATTAAGGGATAAAAACATTAATTGATTGAAATTTAAATTAATTTATTGGGGTTGGAGTTATGACAAATAGACTATTTGTCTATAAGATCTTAATAAACGATTTTCAGAACTGATTTTGCTTTCATTGAATTGTTGTCCTTTTCATTCGATTGATGACATTATATAAAATTATGGCCAAACTCTATAACCAAAACATTTTTATGTTCGATACGAGCACTAAGTATTGCAACACTTTTTACCATAAATAGTTGGAGACCAGCGATTGGAACAGTAGCCCATCGGTAGCCTACTTGTCCCATTAGGTAACCTCCGAGTGCCGGACCTATTGCGGAGCTACACAAAGGAAATGCTTTTAAAAATGTTCGTTTTCTAATGCCATTCAATTGTCTTATTGAATATTTAACAAGTTTTAATACGTACCCTAAAGCAAGAGCAGATGAATAAATGCCGGACACCACCGCATAAGTCGAGACGCTATCAGGAAATCCTTCTTTTCTACGAAAATCAAATTATTTGATAAATTTGAAACAATTTTAATGAATTACATGGTTTGACGAAATCCTTGGGTGAAACTGCCAACGAACTGTCCGCCATCGGCCAGTCCCATTAACACCTGTCCTACGATTACAAGCCCTAGTGTACTGTTATGATAAATGAGTTATCAGATTAAAGCTTAAACAAGGTTATGAGTAATTCAGTCATTGATGTCAACTAACGGCTCAATCGGGAAGAAAGGCATGGGACCGGCCAACGAGAAGGCAAACAACGCAAAGATGCACCCAAGCAAACAGAGTGGGTGGCAATTGTCCATCTTTTCAGCAAAGTATGCCCACAGCTGATTGAACACAGCATATATGGCACCCGCTATAACGAATATTCCACCCGTTGCTGAAGGCGACAACTCTTGAATCTGTTGTTGAGAGACAATACAAATTTAATGGTTGTATTTTTCAATTGATTACAACACTGTTTCCAAATGAAGTTCAAGAGTGGCCTCATTGAAGCCAATCAGAAGAAAACAGTTGACACCAATTAAAACGTTGAAAGTAATGCTGAAATGACTCAAAACGCTGAAAATACTCGTCTTCTCAACGATTTGGACGTTTTCTGTTAATTACAATAATGTTTAATCAATTTATTGATAGAACACTTTCTCATCTCTGAATGTCTGACCTGAATTCGGTAAAATAAAATATATGATGAGTGGACACACAAGAGTAAGACCTCCCATAACAAAGAAGGGCAGAGGAAAACCGACACCAAGATAATCGTCGCCTAACTGTTTGAAAAATTTATTTATTTTTTTGGGACTAGGAATTTATGAGAATTAAACTATACTTGATTCAAGAGACCACCGATAGCCGGTCCAAAAATCATACCGACCCCAAAACACATCTCAGTAGTTGCCTGGAACATATTCTTTTAAAAATATTCAAAATAAAAATAATTGGACTTACAAAGAGCTTAGAGATATGATTGGGAAAGTCTATACAGATGAGTGTCCAGCAACTCGTGAAAAAGGCGACGGCCCCTAAGCCTTCGATAGTTCTCATTGTCATCGCTGTTGCTATGAATGTGGATCCATGAGGTGACCACTGAAGGAATCTGTATTCCAATTTCACCTTAGAATATTATATAAAAAAATTAGATACGGACCCGAAAAAGGCGGTGCAAGCTCCGTCCACAGCCAGACCCGCAATTAACAAGAACTTTGGTGTCAATGGAGGCATCTTTTTAGAAATTGAAGGGATTCTGTAGTTTTTATTCTCTTATAGCTATTGGTTGGGTTGAGAACAGACCAATTTGCCGAACACTGTTGCTCCCAAGAACATCGCAATTTGATATTGTGCGAAAATGAGCCCGATCCAAGTTTCAGATGCGCCTTTGATTTTAGCCTAGCATTACATTAAACTATTTTGATAATTTGGTTTTAACTTATCTGCTCTTTTGACCAAAATAGCACCGGCCTGTCTTGACTGCTTATTTTAAATGGATAATGGACCCATTTCCATTAATTATCACCCAATTTATTTGTTTATTTGCAGAATTGGAGCGCCGGTGCTATTCATGTACAGACAGGTAGGCTAGAACCAAATAAATTAGTGAATGGCAATTACTTCTACGGGAAAGAATGGCGCCAACAGTGAGTAAGCACTTCCGATACAGAAGTTGCCGTAACATAACAGCAATATTACGACCAGTTGTTTACCAGTAAACGACCCATTCTTCCAAAGTTTTCCACTGTTTTTGTCATTGCTATCACTTGATTCCAATTTAACTGATAGTTCACAACTCTGTTCACAGATTTCTTCTTTTAATAATTCTTCGGATTCATTTGAAAAGGTTTGGTAATTTTTATGCTTGCTTATGTCCATTATTAATTAATATTTTTGTTATAGAGCAATACGAATTGTAATACAATAATAATCTAGCTTAAACTACTTAGTCAAATGTAAAATAATTTTAATATACCATCATATTAACAAAATTAAATAATTAGTTTGACTTAATTTGATAATCAGTAATGTCAATTACTTCCTATTTTGCAATTTTGATACTAAATTTTACATTCTTGAGCTTGGTATTTGTTTAGAGGAGGAATCACAATCTCGTATGTATTATCATGCTTAGTTATCACAAGTTTGCACCGTATCACAAAGAAACGATCAATATAATAGAATAGAACAATAGAAACTCTTGGCAAGGTCTGTTTAGAAATTTGATATAATAGCGTATTATCTTTAACTTTTGATAAGATTTGATAGGTGTCAAATATTTGTTAAATTCGTCAATATCTAAGATTTTAGTTATCTTTGACCTTTTTAAATATAGGTTTGTCTTTTCACCGTTGTGTTTGAAGTTTCAATTTTGGTATGAAAAGACTTTGGAAGTTATTTAAGCAAATACAGTCAAAAATGTCAACATTAGTTTATAAATATTATAATCTTCTAAGATATTATCAAAGCATGATGATCGATTGCACAAAGTGAATCTTCAAAACTTTAAAAAACAAGTCAAAAGAACTTTTATTGTCCAGGTATTTTAAATAAAATAACAACATATTTATTGATGAGGTCACAAATTCGATTGAAATGTAAAGGATTATAGTAAAAGCGATTTCAGATCTCACGTCAATGTTTTTGTACTCATTTTTTCATTGAGTTGTTGTCCGTTTCATTCGATTGATGACATTATATAAGATTATGGCCAAACTCTATAACAAAAACATTTTTATATTCAATACAAGCACTAAGTATTGCAACACTTTTTACCATAAATAGTTGGAGACCAGCAATTGGAACAGTAGACCATCGGTAGCCTACTTGTCCCATTAGGTAACCTCCAAAAGCTGGACCAATTGCAGAGCTAAACAAAATGAATCATCTTCGTAAATTTACTCAATTTTTGTTTAGTTTAATTCCAGTAATTATTCACAACTTTTAAATGTATGGCTAAATATTAATTAATTGTTGATACGTACCCCAAAGCAAAAGCAGAAGAATAAATGCCGGACACGACCGCATAGGTCGACACACTGTCTGGAAATCCACTTTTTCTAAAAGAGAATATTTTTAAAATTTCTTTAAAAATTGGATTCAAAATAAGGTCTGCCAATCAGTGAGTAAAACATTGTTGTTTCTTCGAAATGAAGCTTTATCAAATTAATTTGCCCACGTGTGCTTGCCCAAGTAAAATATATTGTCTCAAATCTGATTATTTTCTTGGCAATATATTTGTAAACTACCCACCACACGTTAATTTTAAGCCAGGATCATTTAATTATCTATTGTAATACTAACGACTGACGATGAATGATTCGAAGAAACGCCAAAGTTTTAAGAAGATTGTCAGCGGACCTTATCTTTTGAATAAATTACAGCGTTTGACGCAATCCTTGAATGAAACTGCCAACAAACTGTCCACCCATTCCCAATCCTAGTAATACCTGTCCTAAGATTACAAGCCATAGCTTTCTGTAAAAATAAATCAGTGATGAAATGAGATATAAAGACTGATTTAATCACTCTATAAGAGAATGACTTACGATTCAATTGGGAAGAAAGGCATGGGACCCACCAGCACAAAAGCACCGAATGAACAAAGGCACCCAATAAAGCAAAGTGGGTGACAGTTTTCCATTTTTTCGGCAAAATGTGCCCAGATCTGATTGAATAGTGCATATAAAGCGCCTGAGATAACGAATATTCCACCTGTAGTTGAAGGCGACAACTTTTGGATCTGTTAATAGGAAATAACATTATTGGGCTATACTTTTCAATTGATTACTAAACTGTTTCCAAATGAAGTTCAAGAGTGGCCTCATTGAAGCCAATCAGAAGAAAACAGTTGACACTAATTAAGACGTTGAAAGAGACGTTGAAATTACTCAAAACGCTTAAAACACTGGTTCGTTCAACATTTTTCATGCTTGCTGTTAATTGAAATATTATTTATATGAGTTTTGAGTCAATTATTTCTTTATCAATGTTTTACTTGAATTCGGGAGAAGAAAATATATGAGCAAAGCGCCCAAAAGCAGAAGGCCTCCCATTACGAAGAAGGGTAGACAAAAGCCAGCGCCCAAGTGTTCCTGCCCCAACTTTTTATTTGAAAAAAATGTTTATTTATTAAAACTCTTAAAAAATTATGAGAATTAAAACATACTTGATTCAAGAGGCCACCGATAGCCGGTCCAAAAATCATACCGACCCCATAACACATCTCAGTAGTTGCCTAAAGAATATTCTTTTAAAAATGTTGAAAATAAAACTAATTAGACTTACAAAGAGCTTAGAGATATGATTGGGAAAGTCCATACAGACGAGTGTCCAGCAACTCGTGAAAAAAGAAGCCACTCCTAAGCCTTCGATAGTTCTCATTGTCATTCCTATTGCTATGAATGTGGATCCATGAGGTGACCACTGAAGGAATCTGAAGTATCCATTGTTTGCTTTAGATTTATATACTTATAAAACAAATAAAAGACTGAAAAACAGACCCGAAACAGGCGCTGCAAATTCCGGCCACAATCAATCCCACAGTTAACATGAATTTTGGTGTCAATGGAGGAATCTTTTATCAATTTAAAATTTTTATTATTAATGTTTCATTAAATGTGATGGGACAGACCAATTTTCCGAAAATGGTTGCGCCCACAAACAGTGCGATTTGATATTCGGCAATAATGAGTCCTATCCATGTCTCGGAAGCGCCTTTCGCTTTAGCCTATCAACAAATATATTTTTCAAACTTGGTTTAACTTTTCCAGCAAAATAGAACCCTGAACACAATCATTTGTACCAAATGTCAAGTTCATGGGTCGCTATAAGGGATATGGTATATATACCCCTCCTGAGGTCGAGAATTTGCCAAAATACCCCCCTTAGGTTTGAAAACATTTTAATGTAAAACTCAATGAAACGGTTCCCCTCAAAAATGGCTTCCCGCGCCCGCCATTTTTCCGCTATTTTGTCGGCTATTTTTGGTAATTCTACCAATTAAACTTATTTAAACTAAATTTAAGGCAATTTAAACTAAATTAAGCTTAAATTAATTGATTTAGGCAGGAATAAGGAACAAAATGGCAGTTCTCGGCAATAATTACGGCCGCTATCTTGGGAAAATACATTGGAAAACGCCTTCCCCTTATTCCCCCTAAAGTTCGAGAAAAAATCAGTCATTTTATATAACGCTTATAAGCCCTCCCTAACGACCTTGGACCTTGGCGACCCCTGGTCAAGTTTAAAACTAAACCAACTAATTAAATTGGAAAATTGGACGCCTGTGCTCTAGCTAAATGAAATAAGAAGTTGATCAATAGAATGGTAATTACTTCTACGGGAAAGAATGGCGCCAACAGTGAGTAAGCACTTCCTACGCAGAAATTGCCGTAACATAACAGCAATATAACTAAAATTTGTTTTCCAGAGAACGGAATTTGATTCCAGAATTTAAAACAACGGCTGTTTTGGACATCCACATCATTTAACCCCAATTCACAACTGGGTTGACAGCCGTTTTCATTTGTAACTTGCACTTCATTTGAACACGAATTCTGTTTTGTTTCCATTTTCATGAACACTTGATTCTTTTTTTGAGAATTGTAAAAAATCTGTTGGCAACTGTTGACAAGAGTGTGAAACCATGTTTGTGTGGCATCACTTTTAAAGGATTTCAAAAATTATTGAATTTTTACACCCATTTATATCTTTATTTTAATTGTTTGATTTGATAATCAGTCAAATGATATAATTTCCTCTTTTAATTGTGTAATTTCCTCAGTACTAAAACTGAATAGAGCAGAAATCACCAACCTATATTCATTAATAATGAAGTTTAGCCTAGTATAGATCTGTATATCAAGTAAAATGTGCTAAAACCCTTGATGATGTTGCCAAAAAGCTTCTTAAGAGTGGTCATAAAGTATACTTGACAATTATCTAAACACTGTGATGATAAATAATTAAGTTAATTCAATGTTATCAGCAACATTTTTGTCGTGCACCCACAAACCTTTGCCTCAATGAACCCAGAGTACTTCTTTGACAATATTTTTATGTCCTATGATAGAATTAATCTAACACATCAATTTACTAGTTTATAAGTCCCTAAGTCTGCCGATTTTTAGATTAATCTTGATCAAATGAATATCAAACCAATACTCTATTTTATTTATTTTTATTTGAATTATGTGAGAATTTTTATCAATCAGTTTATATGAGGAACAAATTATAAATGAGAGTTTAATTCATTAAACTTTAAACTTGGTTTTTATCTTTGTATACATCAAGCCATTAATCGTACCTAAAATGTGCCTTAAATCAAAAGCCAATCTTTTAATTTGCCATTAATTATAAGAGTTATATAAAGTTTGTGAACTTTGACATAAATACAGTGCATTTCAATCGATAAGTAAAAAAACAAATAAAATAATAATAATTGAATACAAATTAGGGTTTTGTTTCAGTTGTCCGACGAAAAAAATGAATAACAAATAAGATTCATATGCAGTGAATAAACTGAATAATGGCTTTGTCTGAACTAATTTGAAAGGAGATTTTGGTTTCAAGTTCAGCATCACTTTGAGCCTAACCTAAAGGCTACTGCAGTTTCATTACCTGTGAGACAGTGTTAGAGAACTTGAATTCAAGTAAATTCGTTGATCACACAATGCGATAGTTTAAATGAGGACAGACCTGAATACGGGTCCACTGACCCACTGACCAATCAATTGCTTTTTATTGTGATTTTTAATATTGATTGCAACATCGAACAAAAAATTCTGAAACAAATCAATTATAATTAAGGTGATTGTATTCTATCTTCTCATTAATTATGGCTTTGTTTGTGATTATGGCCGACGATTAAGTCTTTTTGAAATAAATTCTGTCTTATATTCAAATTTATTTCAATAATAAATTATAAATATTCTTGAAATATATGTATATTTTTTGTTTAAATAAAAAATTAAGATTTATAGAAATTATATTCAAAGACATTTATAAATAGTAATAAATTTTAAGATATTCAAGTAGATATTTTGGATATGATATATAGGACTTGTGAATTGGACACACATCTAGTCTGCAAACCACTAGTTTTGATGAGTGCTTTTCATCCCCAAAAAAATTGTAGTTTAATCTATTCATTAGTCGACAATTAACTGAAGAATAAATGTTTTAATAGTTTGTAATTATTTCTTAAATTAGTCCAAACTCTATCTGTTATACAACAAATTTATTCCCCTTTTTTGATCCAATTTCTCTGTGTTTTCACTGAAGTAAATATTAAAAAACATTATAAACTTTTGACAAATGAGTTAATTAAAGGATAAAAACTGATAAAACTGATTGTTTTTCTACCAATGCAATTTTATAGCCTTAACTGGATTTTGTTAGAATCAGGGATGAGCAAGGTCGGTGACACTAGGGGGATAAAGGGAGGGAATGATAACTTATTTTTTCAGACCAAAATCTAGTGGAATTGACTTCACTTGATGCGAAAATACGCTAATTTCCGTTAATTTTAAGCATTAATTAGCTTAATTGTAGTTAAATTAAAATAAAAAACAAAATGGGTATTGCTAAAATTGCAGCCAGACACAATATTTGGGTAGAAGGTCCTTTCTCCAACCTTATAGGGTATCCCCTAGAGCCAAATCCCAAACCTAGGGGATATTTCAGGAAATCCCTCCTTGCACATGCCCAATTAGAATCAAAATTGAAAACAAATTGCTTTGTGACTCAATTATTATAATATTTGAATAACAATTTGAAATTTGATGGATAAGTTAACTGATTTCAAACAGAATGCCTTTCAATGACTATAATTTTAGAAATCACTGATCAAAAGAAATTGAAAAAAACACAAATTATATACTCATTCAGTTCGTTATCGTCATAAAAAAAGACAATCTTCACGTTTAAAACATTTTCTGATAGATAATTTTAACAACAGTAATAATAGAATCAATTTTGTTGTTGAATCCTGCTGTTAAATGAGCTAGGAGCTATTTTTAATTTAGACAGGTTTTTTAGACAAATAAATTTATTGCTTTTTTCAACGAAACAATTGTTTTTGTGAATAAATTTGTCCCAAAAATATATTCAAATTAGTTCAATGAATACAACGAAAAAGGAAAACAAATTAAAAGTTGATCATGCTCATTAATAATAATTAATTGACTTTGTCTAAGAGATAAAGCTTTTGCATAATTAATTTGAAATGAAATTTGATCAAGAATCTCTAATTCGATTTTTATTAAGCAAATGTTGTTTGGCTCAGAATAAGTGGATATTGAGGTCAGGCAGAAGACTTATAGAGTGGTTCCGCGTTTTGCCGCTCTTTCAGTCCATTCACTGATTCAGAGAGAAAATACATAAACGAAAAGTTGTAAAAAGTTTTCCAATTTAACGACTACTCAAACATAGATTTAAGGCCAGAACAGGGGGAGAGCCGACTGCCAGAAGTGTTTGAGCACTGATGTTGTGTCAGAGCTATAATATGCCTGTGCTATAATACCTGTGCTATAATACCTGTGCTATAATACCTGTTGAGCTGATTGAGGGCTTGGCTTACTTTGATTTTTTAGTGGTTGTTATAGTATTGGAAAAAAGACTCGTCTAATGTTTACAAATGGTTGTTCTGTGCTGTGCTTCAGGTCTTGTCGATTGATTGCCTATTCTCTTATGATTATGATTATGAAGAACTAGAATTACAAACAAACAAAATATGTGTTTTGATAACACTTGAAATTAGGTCTAATTAACTCTTTGCTGTTGATTATCATTAAGTAGTTTTGTTTGTCACTCGTTTGATGCAATCGAACGGTCGATCCACTGATCAGATCAGAGCACTCGAGTCCACCACTGGTGACAACAGACCACAACATAAGTGTCTGTCAAGTAGTTTGTCGTCAACAGCAGTCTCTATAGCAGCGACACCGTCATCGGCAGACATGTCATCGGCCGACCCGGGTATCCTCTGCTTCCAGCACTGCAACCCCAAGTCCAAAGTCTTTTGCCTGGAACTACCCGACTATTGTCCGCAATGCGATTCCCCCATGAGTTGTGTCCAACTGAAGATTCCCCCGTTTTGTGTGCCCTATCCGTTCACTTGTGCCAAACGGACTCAATGTTCGGTTATTATCAGACCAACTGATGGCGACTTTTTGCAGTATGTCCTCAAATGTCTTTATATTGATCTCAATCTAATTATTACTGACTTGAATGGACAGCCACTACCAGAACGCGGCCGACCTTCACATCGGTTTGACTGACTCTAAAGGAGATGTCTATGAGTTCGACCGCTACGGACTGCAATCGGCGACACGAACTTCTTCTTGGAATCAATGTCTGAGTGTTCCGATAGTCACCGAAATCGATAACATGTGGAAAGACTATTGGGATTACACTCTACAGATAGCCTCCCAATTGGACAGATGGCAACCAAAACAGTATTCTGAGGACACAAACAATTGCTACTCATTTGTAATCACTTTCTTGAGGTAATCTAGTAATTGATCAATTAATTCGATGAATAATGTGCATGAGCACTGAATTTGTCCATAGAATGTTACGGGTGAAGGACTTGAACCCGTCGTTGAGCAGCAAAACCCAGTTCTGCAAAGACTTCATTGTCCCGCGGACTAAGAACGCGGCCAAATATATCGCTCTCTACCGAAAAGTGGTCAAAGAAGGCGTTTGTGTCCTAAACACACAATAATCTCAAATCCTTTTCCACTTTTTATTCTCATTATTACTTTTTAATCCTTTTAAGAGTTTATTGAAATGATCTTTGATTTATTGTATTTGATGTATTTTTGAAATTAAATGTCAATTTGTGCCCAACTGTTCGCTTAAATGAATGAGTCAATCGAGTTGTGTCTCTGGAAGTCATTCCCAAATAAATGGATTAAATGTTGGCATCAAATGGAGATTTTTTAGTGTCAGTCAAAGTCAGACTCATATGAAATATGAGTGACTAATGATTGACACAAATTTGCCATCAATTCGTCACATAACATAAAAATGAGTTTATGTTGACAATGTTGACATGCTCAATTCTAATTATATGTCTAATTTTTGTTTAATAACGAAAAATGTCGATCATGATGATATATATTTATGTGTTTAACGTTATTTCAATAAATTGGTGAAAAAATGTATTTCCTGAAAGAAATATACTTTTTAAAGGATCTGGTTCATTGGTAATTTTGAATCAAGTGTTTTATTTTCACAGTTCAAGTATCAGATAAATTTGAAAACATGTTTCCGGATGTGTGGATAAGTTTGCACAATTTTCATTATCACTGAACAATCAGTGAAGTCTATATTTAATAATCATATTTTATTGTTATCTAATATGCATAACATTTGCTTCTTTATGAGTTTTTACTAGTTTACTGGTTTTGCAACTTAATAATGTGATTCATATCGATATCAAATAACACTTAACAAGATTATAGTCTCAAATAGTTTTTAAAATTGATTTATTGAAAAATTATTCGGCAGAAAATATGATGGAATCAAAACTGATGTGAACTCATTTCACAAAAAAGTTAATCGCTTTGTGAATGAATTTTTAATTCTAATGACTAGTTTTCAATAGACTTTAAACATTGAAATAACAAGAAATGATTGAAACATTGAAACATCAATATTATAATTAATGACATTTCATTTGAATTGCTTTTTTGATTCATTAATTTTGTAGCAAACAATTAAATGAATAAAAAGTAATTTGTTTCGATTCTAATGAGTATTGAAGTGATTTATTTATAAAATTCAATATTATTTTTCAATTAAATATTTCATAAATTATTTGAAAACATTTTTATTCAATTGAAAAAATTGACTTAAAGTCACTCGAAGCAAAGTTTTGTTAAATTAATGGTTGAATTAATCAAATGTCAAAAGTCTCTGAATTAAAAATTTTGAGACAAAATTTCTGACGCAATTGAATGAATAAATTTAGTCAAAAAAAATGCAACGTTTAAGGCAACAAAGCATCGATTAAATTGATTTTATCGAAACTATTTTGTTATGAATATATTATGGTTTTTACAGTGAATTGTTTCAAATAAAAAAGTTTGTATTTGTATTTGCAGTTGTGTTTGAAACAAATGATTGAAAGTTCAGCTGTTGAGTGAAAGTTTGTGTAATGAATGGTTGCGAATGCGCTGATCGCTTGATGTAAAGAATATACAGAATATCCGCGAAGTGATGGCAAAGTAGGTTCTGGTGATGGGAAAGCATTTTTGTATAAACAGAGAGCAGTGTCTTATTATGTAGTCGAGAGTCGCAATATTGGGCGCAATAGTGACTTATTTTATTGGCATTGCGTGGAATCTCATATATTCTTTGTCAGACATGTATGAGTGAGAGCCAAATGGCAACAGAAAGCGGTGGTCGCCATCTTCTAATTGATATATTAATGGTGTGACTGATCGCCAACAAAACACAGACCAAAACAGAGACACCACAGCTACCAGTGCATGAGTTTAGTTGTTGTGAGTGCTGGCTGTGGCGATGCCGCCGACCACTACCAGCCAATTGGGCCGATCGCACAACTGATACCCATTAGTCTAGCAGTGAATCGCTGGCTCTTCAGGCACTGAGCAGTTGGCTTAGACGTAAGTGGAACAAAATGGCCAGTCGGCCTAATTGGGGCAGTAGGACCATCGAGAATCCCAGTCCTACAACCGAAGTGCTGCCCGAATACGACCAGTTTGGTCATGGACATTATTTTACTAAGAAAACTTTCCATAAGCCAACCTATTGTCACCACTGCACTGATATGTTATGGGGACTCATCGGACAGGGATTCATCTGTGAAGGTATTGTTTTCAAACCCCATTTCTTCTCAAATCAACATTTTTCCAATCAATTCATTGTTTTAAATCCAATTCTAAATTAATCCAAAATTCTATGCAAAAGAATTCTGTGAATAAACAATATTCTGACAGAAAATCTTAATATTTCAGTTCTATCGCAAGAATAATTGAAAATTCCAATAAAAAACCATCAGGATTATTGTAAATATTTCAAAGATTCCAATTATTGCTAGGTAAAAATGATTAGTGAATCCAAGGAAATATGATTTTAATTTTGTTTACTATTTTGACTATCACTGAAATAATCGATTAAATGTCGCACAAAATTCAGAGCAAATGATAGCATTAAACAGTTTTTGTGGTATTCATAAAGAATTTCATCTTTCAATTCAATATTTATTATTATTTTAAAGAATTTTTTTTCTAAATTCCGATTCTTTATCTAAAAACTATTGAAACCCTTAAGGATTTTATTGAAACGATTTTTAGACATAAACCAATCAGAAGACTATTATTGAATAGTAATGCAAACAAAGTAAATGTCAATTAGTTTTTCAATATCTTGCTCTGCATTCGAATCAATTTGAATCTAAAACATTTTTCTGACATTTGACGATTGAATGCTCCAAATTCTAGCAGTTACTGGTTTCTATGCTAGCACATTTTTCATTCACTTTGAAAATTTGCGTCTAATTTAATTAAATCCGTTGAGTAAATACTTGAATAAAACAGAGCAATGACATTTTAAATGAAAGTGAACCTATTGGCTATAATTGATTCATTAATTAATGTTCTCAGTTCATTTTAAAATTGAAGCATTGAAAAAATAGGCAAAACACTGTTTCTAATTGACGATGGTAATTAACTAATAATTGTCTTATTCTGAGTGCTATTTATCATCTAGTAATGATTTTTCAATGTATTCATTCATTTATTTTTAATGATTGTTTGAACTTTAAATCAATTTTGTAACAAATCATTCAATGGTTTTATGCAAATTTCTATCAGTTTTCACAACTAATGTCTTATCAATTGATTTGAATATTTGGGGTTACATTTCAAGCACTTAATTGAATTGAATTTCAATTGTAATTTGCTTTAAATTATTTCTTCAGTTTTTGTCTTAAGATATTTATTTATTTAACCAAATATTCTTCAATGTTTGCAAATAGTGTGTAATTTTGTGGTACACGACCGATGTCTGAAGACAGTGGTCTCTCCCTGTTCTACAGTTGCCTCCAATGTTATAAAAGTGAGAAAATTGCAAATGAAAGAAAAGGCCGGAACTGATACGTCTTGTTCTGTCTTTTCAGAATCCGGTACCTCATTGTTGGACAGATTGCGGTCATTTGAAGCGAAAGTTCTGCAATGTTTGCCGAAAACGAATTGAAGACCAAAGCGCTGTCAGATGTGAGACCTGTGAATATTGTGTTCATTCAGACTGTCATGACTTCAGCGTTCCTGACTGTAAGGAATGTGCCACTTATGTTCCTGACCAAGAACTGGTACGACTCTTTGCAATTCCTTTTTTGTCCAATAAGAAGCCATTTTGGTTGATAATACCCTTTTTGTGTACTTCAGCTACAAGTAGTCCAAAGCCATCACTGGAGGGAAGGCAACCTTCCGGCCAATTCTAAGTGTCATTACTGTAAGAAGACGTGTTGGTCTACAGAGTGTTTGGCAGGAATGCGCTGCGAGTGGTGTGGGGCCACTGTATGTACCAAAATTTTTAGTTGCATGTTAAATCTTGACTAATTGGTTGACTTGTGTTAAGGCACATGCGGTCTGTTATCGCCATTTGTCGCCTGAATGCAACTTCGGTTGGTTGCAGTCAATTATGTTACCGCCATTTTGTATAAGCATTCCGCGAACAGACGTTCCTTTAGAAACAATTATTGGGGTCCAGAATAGGAAAAAGGAAACCAATTCACGTAATTATACATCTCTTCTAATATTTGCATTCAATTATAAGCCATTTGCTTTAAATGATAGCTCGGAGCGCATCCGAAGAATTTTCTTCCGGTTCTGATATGAAAAATAGAGATGCAGATGATTATCCTTCGCCCAAAGATAAGGATAAAGATGAAGGTATAGCCCTATCCCTGGTATTCTGGTTTAGTAAGAACTGGATTTATTTGAACCCCCTTAGAATTAATCAAAGTCTATGACGGAAACGCTTCAATGAAAAGACGAACATTTAGGACAATCACAATCTCCAGAAGCGCCACTAAGGATCAGATTATAGCTGCATGTCTTCGAGCATTCCATATTCATGACGATCCCCGCCATTACATTATCACCGATGCTTTCGGTCTGAATATTTCCTGTTAAATATGGTTTCCTAAACAATTATTGCCTTGTTCATTTAGATCCAAATGAGAAAGAGCTTTGTGAATTTATGCCTGTTCAAAGTCTGATCAGAGTCGACGGAAAGAGGTTCGGTCTCTTTTTTAGATATAGGCCACCTAATCCTGACGAGGGTTCTATCAGGGTATATCCGGGAAAACTCAAGTAAGTAATAACCTTGGTAAATTGTTATGCAAAGATGTGTTATAACTTAAAATTTCAAAATGCAGTGTCACCGACACCTATAGAGTGATTCCGGTCACACTCGACACTAGTGTTGAAGAAGTTATGGTCGCAGCACTGGATCAGTTTGGCCTCGACTCCGGTGATCTTAACCGATACCGATTAGTTGAGGTGTCGTTGGAAAAGGGATGTAAGTACAAAATGTTCTAATTTATTCAATTCCAATCATTAATTCGCCATGATAATCTCATTTCCCATATTTAGCTGTTCACGAAAGAACCATGGATAATAATGAGAGCCCTTGGGCTATAATCAAAGGATTAGCGAGGGTATTATTTCAATTAGCGTGGTTTAAGTTTGTAATTGGGTAATAATTGTTTGGATTTGGTGACCAGGAATCAATCAGACAGAAGGAGAACACTCGTTTTTATCTGCAACAAGTAGATGAAGTGTACTGTTCCAATGTCGCCATTTTTGTCGGGAATCTACCGCCTAATCTATCACAACGACAATATGAAAGAATTTTAGTCGAATTATTAGGAAAACGTGAGTCAAATACTGAATATTATTTTACATTTCAATTAAGGATTTGCTAAACATTGCAAATAGAGTCGAACTTTGAATAATTTTAGTCGACTATAGTTTTTAGACAACATTTCTACAGTTTCTCAGTCAATGGAATAATTGATTATTCTTTGTTAAACTTAATCTGATTTGATTTTTAAATAATTATGTTTATTTTGGTCATTTTTCCTAAAAATATATTCATTTCCAAGAATGAAATTGATTAAAATTATGAATATTTTTGTTGCACAGCATATAAATATCGACAAATCGGTCCAATTTATTACGAATACGGTTCGCTTATAGTGACTTACGATAACGCAGACATTGCCGTCAAAGCCTATTATATGCTGAGGGAAGCCAATTATGATGACAAGAATCTACTCGTTCTTCTATTGCCCAACATCATGGCTGATATGATTCCTCCCGGTGTTAGGGTAGGCGTCACTCATTTACATTTGTTTATCTCTTTCATCCTCTGATTATTGATTTTGGTTTCAACACAGCCTTTGTTAGTGTTTGTCAATGTGAAGAGTGGCGGGTGTCAGGGTCTCGAACTTATATCATCATTCCGTAAACTTCTCAATCCCTATCAGGTCTATGATCTGGAAAATGGCGGACCTCTACCCGGGTACGACTGATTAATAGAATAGGTTGAGAAAAACAAATAAAAAACTAACTGGAATATTTTTGAAATTCAGTTTATATGTTTGCCGACACATCAAAGACTATAAGATATTAGTTTGTGGCGGAGACGGCACAGTCGGTTGGGTCCGTATCACTATTTCACTGCTTTCTTATCTTGTAATCTGATTTTGAATTAAATGAATTACTTGTCTTCAGGTCCTGCAATGTTTGGATAATGTGGGTCAAGACTCTGAATGTCAATCCCCTCCTTGTGCTATCGTTCCATTAGGCACAGGTAATGATTTAGCCCGAGTCTTGAGATGGGGTCCAGGCTATACAGGACAAGAAGATCCAGTAACTGTGCTCAAAGATGTGATCGACGCAGAAGAGATACGGTTAGACCGTTGGACAGTTGTTTTCCATTCAGATGAAGCGACTAAACAAACAGAAGAAAAACCGGGTCTTCCGGCCAACAGTTCGGGATCGACATCTGAAGACAACACCGCTATCTTCGTTATGAACAATTATTTTGGCCTTGGAATTGACGCTGACCTCTGTCTGGGTTTCCACAACGCTAGGGAAGAGAACCCGGATAAATTCAACAGCAGGTCTGTCTTCTACTCTTATATAAATTTTTGATTCAATATTTCATTGAAAACTATTTAAAGAATCGTTAGATAGAATTTTTCATTGAATTGAGCTATACTTTTCTTACCAAGACAATAGATAGTTACCAGACAAAGCTGTTTATCTCTTATTTAGTACCTTCTCTTATTTCTACATATAATAAAGGTGTGCGAATTCCATACATTTAAGAAATAGTAAACTTCGATATACAAGTCATAACATTATAGAACATTTTAAATTATCTCAAATGATAGTTGAATTTTTCTGTGCACGTCTACTATACTCAGGTTCAATTGTATTTTTATTGCAACATTTAAAGACAATCTTGCAACAATACTGGGATTAACTATTTATCAGACGTCTCAAGATGATGCTTCAAAACAATGTCTGGAAATATATATATCCTTGTCATTGATCTCTCTTTACTCTGTTAATCTAATGATATATAAAACCATTAATGGATTCAAATCCTTTCTTCAAAGTTTATATATAGCCTAGATCATGTTTGTCTCAGACATTCTATAAATTACTTTCAGTTCCTTTAATTATAGATTTTTAAAATAAATTTTCAACAAAAAATCAATAATTAATGTATCATTTAATGTGATATTAATAATTTGATAGATTGCATAACAAAGGCGTTTATGTGAAGATGGGTCTCAAGAAAATGGTGAGTCGTAAGTCATGGCGGGACTTACATAAAGAGATCAGATTAGAAGTCGATGGAAAAGTTGTAAACCTTCCACCAGTTGAGGGCATAATCATATTGAATATATTGAGGTATTTCAACAATTATATCCAGGTTTCAAATGGATTTAACATTGCAAATTGCTGCAGCTGGGGTTCGGGTGCTAACCCTTGGGGTCCTGAAAAGGATGACCAGTTCTCAAAGCCCAACCATTACGATGGAATGCTGGAAGTAGTCGGAGTCAATGGCGTTGTCCATATGGGCCAAATACAAAGTGGCCTTAGAAGTGCTATGAGAATAGCACAAGGAGGACATGTATGCAAACCTGTCACTGGAGATCTGATTCTTATCATTAATTGATGTGTTTGGGCACAGATTCGAATTAAATTGAATACCGAAATGCCGGTGCAAGTCGATGGCGAACCATGGATTCAAACTCCAGGAGAAGTAGTCATACTTAAGTCGGCACTAAAGGTCAGAATGATTTTCATATTAAATGCTATGAGTAAATATAAGATTCCCACTTGAAACAAGTGTTGTGATGTAGATTCAATTAATTGATCATGTTGCTTTCGTCAATTCTAGGCAACAATGCTAAGGAAGAGCAAAATGAAACGAAGAAATACTGAGCCTTCTCTGACCTCATCGGATAAATCTAAAACAGATATGATATCATCAGAAAAGACTTCAATCGCCGAAAAGGTGGACGAATGAAATCTATAACTTCTAGGAATATATTTAAACCAAAAAACGATTTCCATTTTTTAATTCATTGTTTCTGTGAAAACACTTATTTCCGACAATTATTTCCCATTAACTGACACATCACTGAAAATATATCTTTGAAAATGAGTTTTCCAAAGATTTCTTTTTTTTAACGAATAACGAATATATTCGGAATCATAAATAAAATGTATTTAACTCGAGATAATAGTCAGGAGTTAGTTGAGCGACAAATTATTTAAAGAAAGGGTTAATCGAAAAACTGATGTTTTTTTGAGTCAACAAAAAAGCGTCAAAAAAGTATTGAATAGTAATTCGTTTGAAGAATAATTTAGAAATTTTTTTCGAGTAATTATCGACACATTTCATCAAATGATAATTTATATCAAATGTTTGCCAAACAATTTTTAATTTTCTTATGAATTTAATGCCAATTATATTGAATTGTTATCAGTGTTTAGCCTTCAAGTGATACAATCTTTTCTCTAATTTTTCTTTCTTACAATTCATTTAATGAGTTCTAATTGTGAGCACTTCTGATACTTTTGACAACTAATTCGAAAACTTTTAATTAATTTATATAATTAATTGATATTTTGGACGAAAATTCCAATAAAAATGATTAGTACTTACAAAACGATATGACAAATGAATTCAATATCAGAAGACAAAAAACTCATTTTTAGTATAAAATTCCTGTGAAGTCGATTCACAAAAAAATTCGTAAATAACTTATTGAAGAACTTCAGCAAACATTTTGTTAAATCAATTGACTTTGGTTTGCCTGAAGTCCTAGATATTCGTCTAATGAACTCTCAAACTATGCTTGCTTAAACATGATTTAAATGATCGGTGGAAAACAAAATAGAAAAGTAAACAGAAAAAAACTGAGTAAAACTCAAATATTTATCACAAAATAAGAAACCAAAAGCTATCGTCCTATCAATGGCTAAAATATTTCGCGAAACATAACAATATTATTGCGTAAAGAATCTAATGAACCGAAAAGTGTCTCA
>JAQIWP010000523.1:0-24059 GCA_034695525.1 Euzetes globulus
ATCCTTTAGAATGCAAACAAAACCCAGATTTGAAAGACAATGAATGAGAGACAATGAAAGTAATTGTTTTTGAATAAAGTAATAATTTATAATAAAAGTTTAAAAATGTCAAAGGTCAAATCTTATCAGTTTAATTTTTATTAACAAATATTAATTGATTTAAAAAAGGTTTCCAGTTCCGGTCTTTTAAGAGTTAAACCAAAAGTTTGATTTTATAGTTTAATTTTATGGTTTTATACAGTTATGTAGTTTGTCCTATTTTTAAACTAGTAATGAAATTTTTGAATGGAAGTATTTACATCTTGCGACTTTACAATAAATTATAAACTGTTTTCAATTTTGAAAAACTACCCTTCCTATGAATATTTTAATCTTTGGGAATTTAAGGTCTAGAACACTCATCTTCAACAAGTCAGCAAAAAATTAAACATTGCTCACGCGCAAGCATAAATACATACAAAACAACGTGTTCCGTTTAGATCAGTTGAAACTTTCAAGTTGAAAGCAATAAAAAAATGTATTAAACGCACTGACATCAAAATGGACCAGTTGCTGCAGAATCAAATCGGGAAATAGAGGGTTTTAAGCAGAGATGACCAATAGTTAATTATATTTGGTTTCTTCCCCTAAAATAAATACTCCCTTCCCCATCTCTGATTTTAAGATTATAATTGTATTTCAATTGAAATGTTCTTGAAATAAGCAATGAGCTTGCATTATTCATATTTTTATAACAATGAATAATAAAATGCCTCATTTTAAAAAGAACGTTTTATGCACCAATTAATTCATTTAATAATCGATGGGTATTTTAGCTTGACTCTATTGAGATTCAGATATCCACCTGATACAATTCCTAATTCAAATTTTCTAATGTCAATTTTATTAATGTAGGCAAAATTTCCCTTCAAAAGTTGAAGCTGGGCCAAATCATTTGTTTACTATGTTTGATAAATTGAAAGATTAAATGACATTTAAGCTACATTTAAACCTAAACAACTAAACAAAATAAAAAATCATTGGGTTTCCAGAAGTTAGCCGAAGACTGTCTCAGAGCACATTTGGTTTAACTAAAACTTTTCAATTTAATTAATTTTTAAAATGTTTCTTCTGGACTTCAAGTCCTGATTATTACTGATTTCACTTATCTTAGATTCTTTTATATCAGAAATGTTCACGTTTTTTGGCAAACCAGTAGTAGTCAGATAATGCTAAGATCACATTATCTTATCATTTATCATATCCTTGCACTTAAACTTCCTAGACTTGTAGGATTTAGGATATAATAAATCTTAGCAAAACTATAACCAGGTAGCCAAGAGGGTATTAAAGGTTGATGAAATGAATCATTATCTTGGGAGGATCATTACGCTTATACGACCATTTGCTCTTGAATTAATTTTTTAAAACTTAAGACCATTTTGGCAATATCTGGATCTCAGTTGGTATTCCCCATTCTATACCCCTAACATGTATACAGTATTGTTTCAGCTAGTAATATGTTAAACCAAATCATTTTCAGAACTTTAAAACCATTTCATTGTTAATGCGACCATTATTTTTGAATAAATGCATTCATATTGTTCAAGTATAAAAGTAGACTGCTTTTCCACATTTATGTCATTTAATATATGTTAGGTTTATAAACGCAATCCTAATACATGTTATTCGTGATTAATGTAAATCAAGAAGACTACTTTCTAGCAACATTTCAATCAATAAGAAAATTTCAGATTTCAAACTTGCAATATAAATAGATGACATTGATGACATTTATCATTTAGACTTATCATTTATGTCTTGAGTATTGAAAATGATTTTACAGAATTTGAGTGAATAACAGAATATGGATAAAAGTCTGTTTTAAAAACTCGACCAATAATTTGTGGAAATTTACATTTTGTCATTCGTTATGCCATAAAATAGGAGTTATGACTCCATTAATCCATTACCGGCAATAAAGTTGCAAATGTTACAAGAGCAGAGTCTGAAGCCATTGCATAATAAATTGTAAATGAGAGGGAATGGGTGTGTCATAGATGGAGCGCATCGGAAATGAGTGATTCCTCTATTACAGCCTATAATAGCGTAAACACAACATTAGATCACATGACTTGTGCTTTAAATGATAAGTTTATCGGTTTTTAATTAGTTTCGTAGGAAATGCTGTCATTTATACCAAATTATTATAATATTTGTTATCACAAACTAATCTGAAGTCAGATAAGACAAGTATTTCAACAAAAGCCATACCAATTGTGTCATTGTTTAAGTAACCGATGGCCAAAACCAATGGTCTGAGCGCTAAATGAGCGGCACTTTAATGATGGAGAGATTAGGAGATGACGCCAGCACTACAGTCAGTGGCGGCCATACCCGTCCTATGCGACTCCTATACATCAATGGTCGACATAAGTTCTGTGATAACGGCATCACAACGGCCAAGTACAACCTGATCACTTTTGTCCCGAAATTCCTGTTCGAGCAGTTCCACCGCTACTCTAATATATTCTTCCTATTCATTGCACTTATGCAACAAATACCAAATGTTTCGCCGACGGGTCGCTACACCACTGCTATACCTCTGGCCTTCATTCTGACCATCTCCGCCATCAAAGAAATATTTGAAGACATTAAGAGACATCGGGCCGACAGGGGGGTCAACAACACTCTAGTCCTGGTCCTCAATAAATTCACCTCTCAATGGGAGTGGAAATATTGGCAACAGATCCAAGTGGGAGACATCGTTAAGATAACTAATGATCAATTCTTTCCGAGTGATCTCTTCTTAATCTCGTCCTCAGAGCCGAATGGTTTGTCTGAACCGCTAAATAAGTTTTCTTTGATTTAATGTATGAATTGTCTTAAGGCATGTGTTATATCGAAACCGCAAATCTCGACGGAGAGACTAATTTCAAAATAAGACAATCTCTGAAAGTGACCACACAATGCCTGACTTGCGAACAGTTGGTCTCTGACCTGTCGATGGCGTCCATAGAATGCGATCAACCGAACCGACATTTATATGAATTTTACGGAAACCTGAAACTGCCGGACGGGTCGATACATCCGATCGGCGCAGAAAACATTCTGCTTCGCGGCGCTAAACTGCGAAACACTAATTGGGTGTTCGGTTGTGTCCTCTATACGGGACATGAGAGCAAACTTATGATGAATTCATCGATTCGGGCGCCAATCAAGCGGTCAAATGTCGAGAAGATTACTAACAAACAAACGATTCTTTTATTTGCAATACTTTTAGTCATTTGTTTCATATCTGCGACGGCTTCTCATATATGGAAGAGTAGGAACAGCGATCACTGGTATCTGTACGGACTCGAAGACAAACTTTCGTCGAATTATTTTTTCGTTTTGTTGACATTCATTATATTATATAACAATCTGATCCCGATCTCACTTCAAGTGACCCTGGAAATGGTCCGTTTCATTCAGGCCTCCTTCATAAACGCCGACATGGAAATGTACTGCGAGGAAAAGGACACACCGGCCATGGCCCGCACTTCTAATCTTAATGAGGAATTAGGACAGGTATCTAACATCTTATTCTGCCTTTTATTCCTTTACAATTAAATTTGTATTTTGAGGTGAAATATATTCTTTCGGACAAAACGGGAACTCTTACGCGAAATGTCATGCAATTCAAGAAATGTTCGATTGCGGGAAACGTCTTCAGTGAATCGGACTCCACCAGAATGATTCAAATTATGAAATCCACTCAATCCGATGCCCTTTATATCAGAGAATTTCTGACACTTCTATCTGTCTGTCAGACTGTAGTACCAGAAATAGACCAAACTCAGATCTCTCCGGATGGTAAGCCTTATATTAAATATCAGGGGGCGAGTCCTGATGAAGCAGCTCTGGTTCGTGGGGCACAAAAGATCGGTTTCGAATTCGTAGCCCGAACTCCTCAGTATGTCTTCATTAACGTCTTGGGAACGGAAGAAAAGTTCGTTTCTTTTTTTTCTGATAAATTGTCGCCAAATATGTCTTTGGGTTCAATCGGTCCAAAAATGAAGGAAATCTGCTTTTAGACAAACAGACGTTTTATGTCATATTTGATGACAATTTGAGTGTTTAATCAGTTTGTTTACTTTGAAATGAAAGTAAATTTTTTGCATTTGTTGCCCAAAGCCATATCAATGTTGCCATAAATAGCTTGAATGGAAATATAGCCAAGGTCTATTAACCATCAGTAAATACTTATTCTAATTCGACCGCATGAATTAGCTTGATTTAAACCATTAGACAGAATTATTATTGACATCCTGATTAAAAATCTTGGTGCTAGTTTATAAGTTTTTATCAGTTAGTTTGAAATCTAAATCATATTGACGTCGATCTGACGGAACTAAACAAAAATTAGTGCAAATCAAATGCCAGTTCGTTGAACAGATTGATTGAGACGAGCAGACAATTATTTGAGATTAACATTAATTGATATAAATATGTTTACAATCATTACTTTAGATATGAAATCCTAAATGTTTTGGACTTTACTTCTGATCGGAAAAGAATGTCAACAATAGTCCGGACGCCGACCGGAAAAATTAAATTATATATAAAGGGCGCGGACTCTATGATTTATGACCGGCTCTCTGAAGTATCTTTGCAGCAATTTGGAGACGTCACCGAACATCACTTGTCTCAGTTCGCTAGTGAAGGCCTGCGTACACTATGCTGTGCCGTTGTTGACATAGAAGACAAGGCATATCAAGACTGGAATAAGAAGTATTTAATCACAACTTTCTGACTAAAATTTAAATAAATCTGATTTATAGATATACTGAAGCTCTCACTATGAATGTCGGTCCCAATGGCATGAGTCGAGAGGAATATATCAATGAAATAATGTCTTCGATCGAAACAAATCTTAATTTGATCGGTTCGACAGCCATTGAAGACAAACTCCAGGATGACGTCCCCGAAACTATCGATACTTTGTTGAGGGCAGGCATTCATATCTGGGTTTTGACGGGTGATAAAAAGGAGACGGCTATTAATATTGGACACAGTTGTAAACTACTCCAATCTGGTATGAATCACATTGTTATCGATGACGATTCACTCGATACGACTCGAGAAGCCATACATGAGGCACAAACCCAAATTAAATCAACGCATAACGACGTGGCCCTCATTATCGATGGTACTCATTATTTTGATGTCAATTTAAACAGAAGTTTATTTTCAAAATGTCTTTAATTGCAGGCAAAACATTGAACTTTGCGATGACTCCCGACTTAAGTAAAGATTTTATGGAAATTGCACTGAAGTGCAAATCAGTGATCTGTTGTCGGGTATCGCCCGCCCAGAAAGCAGAGATCGTTGAAGCCGTTAAAAAAACGACCCGTTGTATAACATTGGCCATTGGCGACGGCGCTAATGATGTGGCTATGATTAGAGCCGCTAACGTTGGCGTTGGTATATCAGGAATGGAGGGTCAGTTCACATTAGAATAAACTTCTCATCTAATTAGTTTTGTTTGTGGTGATTAGGTTTACAGGCCGTCCATTCGTCGGACTACGCAATAGCACAGTTTAAGTATCTGTCGCGTCTTCTATTAGTTCACGGGTCGTGGTCTTTGTCCCGGTTATGCAAACTTATTCTATACTCGTTTTACAAGAATATAGCACTTTATATACTTGAGCTATGGTTTGCCTCAGTGTCTGCCTGGTCAGGACAGGCCGCTTTCGAGCGCTGGTCTCTTAGTCTTTACAATGTAATCTTTACGGCGGCGCCGCCTATGGTTATTGGCCTCTTTGACAGACAATGTTCAGCAGAAACTATGATTAAATACCCGGCGCTCTATAAAATACATTCTGAGATGTTTAACGTCAAACTATTCTGGACTTGGATTCTGTCCGGCGTTTGGCACTCGTTGTTATTGTTTTGGTTAACTTACTATTCTATAAGCAATGATAGTCTTTGGCAACACGGGAGGGCTGATGGCGGGTATCTGGTCTTTGGTATGACTTCTAATCATGTTTTTCAATGAAATCCTAAATATATGTTAATCGCAGGCAATATGTTATTCACTTATACTGTGGTAACCGTCTGTTTGAAAGCGGGTTTGGAAATAAACTCATGGACGTGGGTAACACACGCCGCCATCTGGGGCTCTATCGCAATGTGGTTCATCTACCTTTTGATTTACTCGAGATTTTGGGAACTGTTCCATATTGTGGGCGCCGATATGGCCGGCATCGACCAAATGATCTTTTCGTCGGCGGTCTTCTGGTGCGGAATAGCAATCATTCCATTGAGTGCTTTACTCGTCGATATATCCTATAAACTGATTTCGCGGACCTGTTTCAAGACGTTAACGGACCAGATAATGGAATTGGAGTTAGCCAACAGTCCTTCACAACAGTCGATGCTCTTAGAAACGGCCCGACTCTTCAAATCTGTGTTTCATACAAAACGAGACAAATCTAAAGATGTGCGACGAAGACGGAAACAGGAAGTAGAGCTGGACCTCCAGCACGGATATGCCTTTTCACAGGAGGAGAACGGAGCTGTCCCTCAATCACAAGTAATTAGAGTCTATGACACCACACGTTCCAAACCGACCGGAATTTGAGTTCAAATATTGTTTGTCGTCACAAATGCTTTAACTTTATTTTCGACGAAATTTTTGATTAATTTAATGTGATTTTAGTTTTATTTTGTTTTTAATTTTTGATTTTGTATATAATTTTGATTATAATTTTATTTTTTTGGAAAAATCATCCGAACAACAAATCGATTTAAATTAGTTACAAAATCTAATATATTATTGATTACTGAAATTATTTTTATTTATTACACAAGTATTGTAACAGAACTGGTATTCTTCACAACACTTAAAAAAGGAATATTTTTCGACAAATTACAAAAACTTTCCACAAATCCTTTGAATACATTTATATCTATATTTCATATCAACAATGCTCTCTATTCTGTCCTCCCTTTCCTCTGTCGGTCCATCATTGAAGACTTCCCACCATTGAATTTTTCTTCACATTAGAAAAATTAGTTGTGATATTAAAGTTGAATTAAATTAATTTAAAGCAAAAGTCTGTTTATTCTGTGCTCATTGCAAATATCTTCTGTGACCTCCATCGACATCACTATAAAACTCTTGAGGAATTAAAACTAGCTCCCTTGGAAATAAAATATCCTGCTATCTTATGTCCAAACATTGGTTCAAAGTAAAGCATTGAAGCTTCTATTATATTGAAAGGAACCTGTCTCTTTTAATCTTTCATTCAACATGAAACAGAATACGAATTTTATTTATAACACTTAGTTTGTTAAGACAATATTGACAAAACAATTATTCAAGTTGACCTTTTTATCGAAATAGTTAAGTGTGATCAAGTTAATTCTAACTCTGTCTAGAAATGATTAAATCTTAAGTGTATAACAATAATAATACTTTAGTCAATATATTAGTCAATAGTCAAAGAAAGAGACATGTTCCTTTCAAAAGGAGCTTAAATTCTAAAACTGTTTCTCTTTTCGGACATCATATAGTTTTAGTTGTAGATCATTGACCAAACTTGTGTTTATAATCGGGTATAAATTATAAATTAATGCAATTCAAAATTAGGTATATTTAAGAAATGTAAAAAATAATCGGAGGAACTAAAAAAATATGTGTCAGAAGTGGGATTCGAACCCACGCCTACATTCGTAGACCAGAACGCTCAGAGCACTTGCCTATGCAAGTGAAGGGTATATCCCTTGAGTCTGGCGCCTTAGACCGCTCGGCCATCCTGACAATTAATTCTAACAAGTACTCATTCTACACCTAATTAATAAATTAAAAATTAGATTTAAACAATTTTTTTACCAAATTAGAGATTGAGTTTTTAATTTGTCCGCAACAATCAAATGGCATTAATTTAAGAACAAAATTTATTAGAACTTAAGTATGTATTACTATAGAAGACAATATGATTAATTAATTATAAGAGCATGGTGCAAAAGCATCGCAATAGTGAATCGCCCAGAGTTTTTATCTGACCTTTCCCATTATTTTGGGTACTTTCAAACTTAGGTTTGACTACAAAATTATGAATCTACCTAATTATTCAATTTTAGTCCCCTATTCTGTGCTCAAAGATATTCTCCTTTTTTGTAAGAGGTTTGAAATTAGCAGTTCCTGTAATCTCATATTTGTGACAATCTGTCCATGACATTCTTTGTGAAGATTGGACAATACTTTTTGCAACCACTTGTCTTTCATTGAGTCTGATTGTCACAAATTAAACGTTGATAACAAATGTCTGACATATTTACAGTCAATACTAAAAAGCAAACAAAAAGAAGACTAATTTGGTTCTTATGTCCGAACAATGGACGCGCGACAGACCTCTAACTATTGGAAAAACTTAAAACTCAATCTCTATCTATAATTCATTCGTTTTCTCCGATGTCTTCACATTGTTTTACATTAAATCATGAATTGATCGGTTAATTGTCTTCTTTTAATGTAAGTCATTATTATTGAGAAACTCCTCAACCAATTGAATGACGAAATCCTTAACACATTTTCATAATAAACGTGTGTTTGTAGTGTTTGTAAACACAAATGCCATTAATTTTTATATTAATATAAATAGAAATGTTGGACCGGATTTTGCACAGCACTAACACTTCTGGAAAGCCCGTATCCCAAAAGGAAGACTGTCTGTCCTGTCGCCTGATCGGCGGAGGCGGCCTATCCTGTCTTGGCTTTTACGTACTTTACAAGACCTATTCGGGACGACAATCTATGACTAAGTGGTCAGTGATGGCCAGCGCCTGCTTGGGCTCAGTCATACTGTCCATCGCTTCAATCAGATTACTCAATATTAATGTCCAACAATTAAAAGATAATCAAAATAACAAAAATTGAAATTAAAATTATTAAAATTCAAATCTTTCCTTCAGAAAAAAATCTGTCATTTGTTTTAATATATATTTAAACCCTTCGCTTAAATAAAAGTTTTTAATATTTTGATTAAATCATTAAATAACAATCAAGATATCATTTGAATCAATTTGATTTTTTAAAGAAAAGTGATGAGAAAAATGGGAAATTTTGTTCTTAGTTTTATATAAATACCAAAAAAATAACTACAAAAGAATTGATTAAAAGTTTATATTAATTATTGATTTAAATTATATTTTAAATGATTTAATGATTGAATAAAAGTTCAATTGAATTGTGATTTTGTGGACGTAATTAATAGTCGATTATCGCAACAAAAGTCAGACTTCGTTTAAATGTCAGAAAAACGTAAATTTGAGTCCAATTCAGAGTCCGATTCGGAGGATAGCAATCATATTAAGACTTGCAAACGAAAACCCGATGACATCTCTGTTGACGACCAGGAGAGAAATGAACTCAAGAGATATGAAGAAAAGTACTCCAAAAGATATACCATCGAAGATGAAGAGTACAGAACATGCCTCGAAAGACCCGAATCAGTTCCACCGATTCTGATCAACTATTTCGGCAAAAATAGAAATAGAGACCGATTCCGAGGCAATGACAGATTCGCCCAAAGAGGAAGAGGTGGCCAACACTATCGGCAAAACAATTACAACTCTTATGATAACCGAAGATCTAATTGGAACCAAAGGCCATATAATAGATATTAAGTCTAAGCTAATGCCTGACAAACATTTGTATATTTTAATCAATTTATATATTCTTTTTAAAATCAATTTCTTATAAATGTTTAAAAATTAATTGAAAACTTGATTTAATGATTGTATTTTGTGGGACAAAGTTTATTTACCTAATAATTCTATTCAATTGACTATTTTACTCTTCCAAATAAAAGTTTCAATAAAGTTATCCTGGTTTAAATTAGAGCGAAAGATTATTATCAATCTTTTTTAATATTAAAACTATGGATAAAATTTTGATTTTTATTAGAATTAAAAACGTAATTAATTTTTTGGTAACCATAGAAACGCATTTTGTTTATAAACTTACGTGTCTTAAAGTGAGAGTTAATGACCAAGTTTTTAATGAAATTGTTAAATTAATTGAGTATTTATTCATTTTTCAGATAAAAATTAAATTCAGTTTAGATTTGCGTAAATTAAAGTAAAATGTCTCAGAAATTGACGGATTTGAGCCATCTGTTGGCTCGAGTCAATTACCCGATGTATTGCGTACGGACTCTGTCTGAGCGGCACATTCTGGTGGCCGGTGGCGGCGGGTCCGCAAAGACCGGAATCGCTAACACTCTAGAAGTGTATGAACTGCTTTACGATCCGAACAATAATTCTTGTAAAGCAAGACTTATCACTCATTACGACACCGGTTTGTTTGACTTTGATTTACACTGAATCCATACTAACCAAGGTCTTTTCGATAGGTACGAGGGCTGTCATGAATCTCTGTGTTGTCAATAATTCCAATTATTGCTATCGAATATTTTGTGGAGGAATGGATGGAATGTGCGTTCAGTATGACCTCAAACTAAACGTGGAAAGCAAACGACGTGAGAGTTCAACGTCTCCGACAAGAGAGAGGACTTTTTCCGAAACATCTCTTCGTAGGCGACGACTCAGCTCTAGATCTGAATCAATGGACAAAGAAAATGACTTAAACGCCACTAATAGTCATAAAGCAGAGACCGAACCACAGAAACCAATCACTCGAAAAGACTCGAAACCAAAGATTAATTCGGGTGACGACACAAATGGAGTCCCGGACTTCACTTTCGATATAAAACAACAGAAGATATTTAAAACAGATTTCAGTCCTGAAGAACCATTTCTTAAGATCGTTAAGTACTCGTCTGAGGCTAACGTTTTAGTTACAGGCGGTGCCGACGGACACATTCGTCTCTGGTCTTACCCGAAATTGAATCAAATCTTTTCAATCAAAGGTCACGACAACGAAGTCGATGATTTGGATATCAATCCAAGCGGTTCCCAAATAGTTAGCGTTTCTCGCGATGGAAAGGGTTGTATTTGGAATATAAGTGACGGAAAGTTGAAGACTCAACTCAAATATGAATTACCCGAAAACAAGAATCACCCGAACAATAATCCGAACAATAATAATAAAAATGTAATTAAAAATAACAATAAATATATTTATAGGGGCTGTCGTTTCGCTACTATTGAGGGTATGACCTAAATATTTGTCTTCAAATGTTCATAACTTTTTCCATTTTCAGGTGATTTAAATAATTATAAATTATATACAATAATGAATCCATTGGTTAATTGCAAACCACCGAAAAGTTCTTACATCTGTCGCTGGAATACTCAGACATATTCTGTCGAAAAATTGGTTACCACTGGTCAGGAAAGCCTCTCCACTATGGCTGTCAGGTTTGTGACAACTTTGTTGACAAAGGGCTTATTTATTGTATATATATATATTTTAGCGAAGACGGCCGTTTCGTAGGGTTGGGCACTCTAAATGGTTCGGTGGATGTCTTCATAGCATTTAGTTTGCAGCGAATCTATCATTTGTCGTCAGCGCATAATATTTTTGTGACGGGCGTCGAGTTCCTCAAGTCGTCAGATGCCGCCCAACAGCTAACCGGTGGTAACGACGCCTCTTTGGTCAGTGTCTCAGTTGATAATCATATTGTTGTTCATCAGATTCCCAAAAGAGGTTAGAATTGTCGCACTTTTCAAATGTTTTACTAAATTGTATGTGTTTTTACAGCAACTTTGGGTTTCTTGGGTTCGACCACTTTTTTCATAGTTTTTATGTTAATTATTTATACACTAATGAGTTATTTTGGACTTTAATCTGTAGTTTTACTTTTAATCAAATAAATGTTTTTTTTTAAATTAAACTCTTTTTCCATCAATTATTGCGAAATAGTATCCAACACACGACTATTTGTAAGCTCTTTTCAATTCATTTTTGAAGTCCTTTATATGACCCGAAATGTTAACTTTAGTTCTGACGACCGAAGCGGCCCGTATTGGAGCTCCGGACAAACCTTCCTATTAACAGAAAATAACATTTAAAACGTCAAAGTATCGAAAAAAGTATCGGGATATAGTTTTTATTTGTATAAAATCAATGGTTTAAACGAAAGACATTGAATTTCAACAGTTTTCTGCTTTTGTACTGAAGTCTAATTGAGTCAATGAACATATCGTTAATATTTATTGGAATATAAGACAAATGACTGCCATTTGAGATTCAGATTCAATCGACAATCAATTGCTTAATAGAATTAAATGCTGTTTAAACTGAAGAGATTTTGAATGAGATTGTTATGGTTATGAGTTGTCTGACTGATGGAAATCCATTTCAAATAGCAATCATTGATTCAGAATCAATTCCTAAACGAACCAATTGTTTCTCCAATTTATTCTGTTCGTCTATACGGTCCAGGATTTCCTGTAAATTGGTTTCGAGTACGAGTCCTCCCATTACTATCTCATTGAGTATATTATGAACCTATTAGCCAAATGATTGCAATTCAGACATCAAAAGGAAGATAAGAATTTAAAATCAAAACCTTATCGCTATTGAAGATCAAATCCAATTCGCAAACCGTATCAAAACATTTGTCGAGTGCCTCAACGAATATCTATTAGATTTGATTAATTTTCAATATTTAATTAATTCAAATAAATTGAAAATTACTTGAATCAAATCGAGGATACCAAGTTCACTCTCAGCACTGTCGGCGCAGAAGACGAAATAGAGAGTCGCATAATGTCTATAAATGAGCTTAAAATCAGATCCACCGACGAGTCTATAAAATACAGATCAAGTATTTGCATGAATGTAAGAAATGAGTGGTAATTACGTTCCGGCGTGAAGGAAGTTACATATCTTGTCGTCACGACTCGACACCAATTGAAAAGTCTCCTTGATAATGTTTTGCTGTTCGTCTTCAGCCTATTTATTTTAAATAAGCTATTAATCCATACAAAACCTTTCCTTTAACTCACATAATGTTCGTAGAATTTAATAAGTCGTGCCTTTCCTCGATGGTTAAATATGAGAACCGCCCTGATCATTTTGTATTCTAATTGATACTTTTAATCGTTGAATTGAATACCAAATAGTTTATACATTTAAAAGAATTCAAGTATTGCTGCAAACAATGAGTCAATTATTAACCTCATATACGATTAGATAACTTTATCGATAATCAATTGAAAGATAAATTAGAAAATACACAAATACAGTGCAAATTCAATCAGCGATTAGTATTTTATTCATTAGACTTGATATTTGCAATTCTGTTGCTGTACTGACATCCAGTCCGTCACGATTTGTAGTCTAAATATTTTTAAATCAAGCAATCATTTACTGATTTATTTGTTGTAAATAAGTTGTATTTCAATGAGACTTCTGTTTAAATTGATTGGAAACAAGCATTGAAAATCTATATCACTTATTTACTTTTAAGATAAAAATCCGAAACAACATTCACTTAATGATTCTTGTATAAAGAGTCTTTAAATGAAAGCTTTTGATTGATCCAGGAATTTATTCAAAAATATTGGCTATTTTTTTCAATTCTTAGACACGAAAAAGTGTTAAGGAAATTGAAATAAAGCAAAATCAGATAAAAATCTCTGACTAAACAAGTTTAATGTTCAGTTTTAAAAGTGAATATCATAGACATTCTATCAATGGCCTCATTTGCACATTTGACCACACTTTTGATTCACTTTGAAAAATTCATAAAAATTGAATTGATCTGGATATTTATTGTCAGAGTCAATATTTAGTTCACTATTAATAAATTTTTAGTTGCAATTATATTTTATTTTGATTATATATAAAAAATGTAGCTTTAATACAAAAATGCTCTTGATTCATTTGTTGGCAATGATTCTACACTGACCATAATTTAATTCGAACATTCCATTACCGTCCGATCCATTGGGCAGTTCTCTACAGTGATGTCTGACAATGGCTTTCTTGACAACATCTCTGAGACCTTCAGCCATGATTTGGTTACGTTTGATGGGATCGGTTTCAACCAAGTACTTTTTGGTCAAATTGGGAAAATACGGCAAAAGGACTGATAAGGAATGCACATTAATTATTAAAAAAATCAAATTTTCATTTAAAGTCTCACTATTTTTGAACTGATCGCTCGGATATAATTGTCTCAGAACAGTGAATTCTATGTCAATATTTTTGAAGCCGGACCCCGAAAATGCTTTCCTCCAGTTTTCGATCTGCTCCTCTTCTGAGGGAATCCGCAGAAGACATTCGAATTTAGACTTTTCTTCGGGAATCAAGTCATGAAACAGATCCCATAAAGTGGTAACATTTGTGTATATCTTTCCGTTGGGCGACAAAAAGCGATATAAGTTCTGTGTCGCGATTCTCTTATTCTCCACCCAATGGAGAACTCGGTTGGAAAAAATTAGATCCACTTTTCCCTCCAGTTCTTTAAGTCTTGGATCCAATTCATTCCACTCAAAACCAATGTCTTGAACGTAATAATCAATTTGAGGGGCAGTATAGTTGTGTCTTGCAAACTTTATCATTCGCATGTCCACATCAATAGCAACAACTTTGTTGCATGATAATCTTTGATTCAATAATGCGGTGACATTACCACTACCGCACCCGACATCCAATACAATGCCATACCTATAAGCAAAAGTTATGAAACAGTTTGACAAATATTGATTGAGTATTCTCGAAAGCAACTAGCTCACTTGTTTCCACTTTCGTCGATAATTCTGTCAATTAGATTATTAGCGTCTCTAATGTGAGCGTAATTGACTCGATTAAACTCATCTGTATTTATATCCATCTCTTGAAAGAGTATTAGAAACTGAATTGAATAGAAGACTAGAAGTTATGAAAGTATTACTCGAATGTTCTTAAAGTTTTCAGCTGTTGTTTATTATTTATCGCAATTTCAAGTCATGGGAACATTTTTCATTTTATCGTATTTATCCTATCGTTCAGATTCAGAGGCGTTCAAATGACTGGCTCATATTATGGTAATCCTATTAAATATCTGATTTTAAAATACATTTCAGTCCAAGATTTGACTTTAAAAGAAGATGTCAACTCATGCAAGACATGTTTTCAAGCAAATATCAGTTTATTTCTATATCCTGGTCTATAGTGGGACGCGACTTGTATTTGGAAAGTTTTCAAAAAATGTTGTGGCGATTATGACATTAGTGTCTAATCTTATACTTTCCTGTTATAGAGATTACGAATAAAATTGTTTTTATTTAATTCAAGGTCTTTTCAAATTCACTTATCTTAAAAAAGTTTCAAAATGTTCTAATAAATAGGTAATAAATGCTTAAATGAGCTCAAGATTTAGCGACTTATCATAAGATTAAGAGTTTGGTGAGAAATCTCATTAAATTTGAATCATTCGCATTGTATTTGAGATAACGATTGTTTGGTCAGCGAAGAAAAGGTCGAAACAAAAGAGTCGTTTCTTTGGTTTAGAATAATTTCACGGACTTTAAACTCGAAACTGTTTCGGAAAACAAAACTTCCTTTTGAGTGAACAGTAAATTATTGAAATCACGAAAACCTTTTCTCGAATAATAACAATAATAATGTGTTTAATATAATCAAAGTATGTATTAATTTTAGTTATCTGTCAAATTGAATATAATTGAGGCATACATTTGGTGAATGTTGGGCTCACATATCAGTGACATTCCTTTATATAACAAATTCATTTTGAATATATAATGAGAAAAATTCAATAATTTGTTAATAAAGAGAAAAATGCTTTTCTCACTATTCGAGTGACGGAACAAAACATATATCTTTCACACAATTGGGGCAAAAGATTAATACTTTCACTTCAAACCACTATTCACTTAATAGTCTATTATATTGTGACTAAACTTAACAGGGAAACATTTGTTAAATATTTTTTCAACTTTAGCAAATTAATTACCTTGCAAATTAATGAATAAAATTTGCATCTTTTATTTGAAAACTGTTTGAGTAATTGACATTTATCATCATTTTTCATCGGGTAAAAAGTAACTCTTTCATTAAATCGAAATTTCAAATTATCATTGAATAGCTTTGAATTTAAAAGCAATAATTAAAATAATCTTGATTAAAGGAAAACTAAACGTTTTGCCTCCTTTCTGGAACAGTTTGTTCTTTTTAATAAAAAGATTTCAAAATTTGGTAGACTCTTTGTTTTTCAAATACACGAAACTTATTTTTTAGTAGTTTTATTCGATTTCTGACTTTCATTAATATACAAAATTCTGATAATTTCATTGTCTTAAAATTAGGACATATTTTCTCTAATTATCTACAAATACTCATATTATAAACAACCTTTGAATGATACCAAGAATAATTTATCGAAATCCATTCATAATATTCTGCAAAAAATGTCTTAATTACTCAATGATTGATGAATTTTGTTTGGAGGAGAAAATAATAATCATATTTTTAATCGTAATTTTAGTTTGTTTTTTTGGCAAACAGTTGCCAATTAAATATAAATATCTAATCATAAGAAAAATAAAGTAATTATTCGTTGAGTCGATTCATATTTGAAGTCATTCTCTAATATCATTATTGTTTTATTTTAATTACAACTCAAATCGACCTTCACTTTAATAACAAGTGTTTGATAATTTTATCCCATTATAAAAAATCACGAAATAATTTATTCCCCAAATCTTTAATTTTGATCGAAAATGAATAAAATGATGAATGAATTAATTTTAATATCAAAATAATGTCAACTCTAATCATAAACATTGTTCCGATTTTTTTTATTCTCAGAATTATATTCATTTCAAAACACATTAGTGTTTAAATGTTTGCCATTAGAAAACATATTTAAAGCACTAATTTTTATTCCGGATTGAAATGTGCATAATGATATGGAAATTAAATTATTAAATATAAAATTTTAAGCGAATTATATATATTATCTGTCAACATTTTCTAATAGTCTAAAAATGTTTCCCTTAAAATCAAAATAGAAATTATCGATATATTTATAATTTTACGCATGAAATCATAAAAATTCTGGAATTGATTAAAGAATATTTCATTGAAAAAATAATTAATTAAAATCTATTATGAAGGAAACAATTAATAATTAGAAGATAGTCTTTTGAACAAAAACAATATAATTTAATTGAATGATAGCTTAAAATAATTCTTTTTTTGTGATGTGTTTATCAATTATTTTGAATAAAATTAGTTTGAAATGTGAAAGCGATAATTCTGGTTATTATGTACAAAAAGTTACCTTCACTTCAGTATGAGTTAGTTTGTGAAAGACTCTGGACGTGTGAGGAAAGAATAGTTGTTCACTGGTCTGGACTAACAATCATTGCATTAGGAATTGAGGTTAACTATAATTTGAGGTTTGAGTTAACAGTCTTTTGCAAACGACAGCCAAAAGTTAGCAATAAAGACAATACTATAATAACTATAATAATAAGTTTAAATAAATGGACGACAATTTTTTGGCCCATTTTTAGGACCTGTTTTTGTCTAAATTCTTGTGAACGCGAAGAAAAGTTTTCTCTGTTCATCTGTTTTTCTCATCTTTCGATCTAATTATTGAGATTCGAGTTAACTCGAGTCAAGTTCACTTTTATAACCATAACACTTCTTTCTTTCGTCAACTCTTCTACCAAAATATGTTTTTATTGGAATTATTTCCGTTAATATTTTACTTTCTAATTGTGAATTGTGCCACACCTTATGGACCCCATCAGTATCCCAGCACTGGACAGTTATCTTATAAGTAAGTAATTATTCTGTTCTTCCAATGATAACAAATATAGAGCCAAATTTAAGGAATAAAAAGAATGTTTAATTTGCAGACTAATTCATTAAATAACCTTTATGATGTACAATAATCAGTGATAAATTTGAGCAACTAATTCATAGCAGCAAACTGTCAGTCATTAATTAATTGACTAAATGTTGATAATAAAAAAATATTGATTCAAGTTTTGCGAAATTAAATGCTTATCTTTTATTTGAACGAAACGAAAATCACGTATCACTCGAATTAATGCTCCAAAAGTTAACTTTTGTTTTATAAACTACTTGTTTTGAAAGACTATTTTCTTTATCGAATGAAATACTTAATTGCTGTTCATTTTATCGATAAGGTTCACAAATAAAACAGTAATCAAATTAGTTAATCAATTTTATTTATTAGTCGATATCATTGAAACTTTGAATAATCTACTCTTTAAATCGTCACTTAATTCTAAATACAAATAAAATGAAAATAAAATTTAAAATAAATTATCCTGCTTATGGCCACAGAATTGAACTTTTCTCAATCATACACTTTTTAAATCCAAATGATATGTTATCTAAAAATTACTGAGATTTGAGTTTAATGATCAAATTCAAAGAATCATTATTGAACTTGCACAGTGTGAAAACCTTTTCTAGATTAAGCAAGATGAATCAAATGGATGATTGCATTATTTTAATGATCAAAATGCTATAAATAAGTGTCGAAAACATTATTATCAGAGCATCAAAAATATTTATAAAAAATGATAAAATGTTCTCACACAAATATTGGATACCATCATTATTTGGATTTCATTATTCAAATTAATAGATTGTACTTAAAATAAAAAGAAAATACAATTCGAGATAGCTTAACTTTAACATTCAAATTTTTCACCAATCCCAAAGAGGAAAACCTCATTGTTTAAAATTTTAAGATATTACCTGAATTACGTAAGAAGGGTCCTAAATATTTGGTTAAACCAGATTATCTTGTTCTAGTGACAATTCATAAAGAGTTTGAATCAAAGTTTTAAAGTATTTTGTATCTTTATGTATTGAGTGATAAAAAATAATTGTTTAATTGATAAAGAGATTAGCGATTAAGCTTGAGATAAGTTATTTTGCAAGGGCTATGCATTAAAATTTTTAATTTCATTTTTTGAAAAATGTGAACTGCTAGTTTATTTGTAAAACAGTAACGTTTCTTCCGTAATTTGATCTTGTGATATTTACCAATCTTTAATATTCAATGCAATTTTAATTGTATTTTCACAAAATGTAAGAATTTCCGTGATTTGGATATAAAATTTGAAGCCCTTGAGGATTGTTTGTCGGCATAAATAGTGAACGTCATTCTTATTTTCAGATCAAATTTGAAATTTTAACGAAGTTACGAAAATAATCAATTAAATTATTAAATTAAATAAAGCGTGAGCAGAATTGATGAGTTGACTATGATGATGATTCAATCGCTGTAATTTAAAAACAATATAGATTCAAAATGCTTTTATTTTTTGATTGAAAAAAGATTGATATTTAATCTAAAATCGATGATCTGATCGACTCTTTTCTAAAGTAGAATAACTTAAAGTTTACTAAAAGTGTTGAGTCGTTAATGAAATCGGAAAATAGAGTGTAGTCTTCGAAAATCATTACCGAAACCACACTTTGTTTGAAACTACTAGAATTTTGGAGGCCAGACAAGTAAATGGATCTTAAGTCAAAACATTGATTTTACCTGAATCGATTAACTAAATTAAGAGTTTTGCTCATTTTTATGCTTCTAAACAAAGAAACCAGATAAAATATTGAGATTAACCTCTATTTCATTGAAACGCTTCCAATTATGTGTTAATAAGTTAATAGTTTTCCTAAAGTGAAAAAAAGGTTTTCATAACAATAATCGTCACTAAAGTTATCTGAAAAATAAATAAAAGAATTGATTTATTCATTTATAACAACAATACTGTTATAAGTTTTGTGAAGGAATTATCATTAATTTTGTTTATTTTTCTTTTCTATTATTTGTTAATCTACTTCTTGTGTCGAGAAAAATAAGTAAATCTGTTACAAGTTTTGTTACTATTATAACAGAATTAGATGAAGTAGATTAACAAATCATAGAAAAGAAAAATAAGCAAAATATAGGATGACTTCCTTCACACAAAACGAGAACTATTTGAATGCATTCATTATTTTTAAGTCAAAGACATTAAATGACAGTTTCATTCATGTTTTTTAATGAATAGAAATTATAATTTTATATTTAATCCGATTTTTAAAATGAAATAATTATATTCTTTGAGAATGACCAAGCTTTTTAGCACCATAAACAAATAAATTAGTTATTAGATGAAGAAATTACTGAAAGAGTATTCACATAGTTTTCTCTAATTTGTTAAAATACTGAGAGAATATTTTTATTGAGACAATTAGTTGACATTGGAGATCAAAATTAAATGAATACCACTTCTCTAAATCAACCTTGATCATTTCTGATGATCCATATTTTAGTAAAATATTAAAGAAGTTCTAATTAGATTTTATTTTTCACAAAAGCTTTCCGTTAGTAAAAGATTTCAGTGGAGTGTTGACCCCGAATAACATCCTTTCGAAGGCTACCAAAATGTGTGACAACGGAATTAGTGGTCCCACTTCTTTGGCCATTCATAAGAACTATCTGTATACGGGAACGGCTGGCGGTGGAGTCTATCGGTGTGATTTGAGGACTGGAAACGCTACGCGTATTGTAAAAGTGGCCAATGAATTGTGTAAAACAAAGTATTGGGATATTTCTCTCTGTGGTCGCGCTCTCGGTATTAGGGCTGACAAGAAGGGAACCGTTTACTTCGTTGACGCCTATTTAGGTCTTCACGAAGTCGTTTTCTATGGAAATAAAGTTCAAGTCAATCGTTTACTCACTTTGGAAGAAACAGGGGGTAAATATATGGCACATCTAGTTATTGATGAGGGATCAGCCGAAAACGGGGGAAATGTTTTCTATATCACAATCGCCAGCACTAAAAGAGATCTGAATCAGTGGCCTGTCATGATATTAGAGCCGGACAGGACTGGAACTGTTATTAAATATGACGGCGACACTAAAAAATTTGAAACTGTAATGCATGGGCTCTGGTATCCCAAAAGCATCGAAATAACTGATGATAGGAATGCACTCCTTGTGTCCGAATTCACTGCCAGACGTGTTGTTAAACACTATATAAAGGGTAAAACATTCCTTTTATGGCTTCCCCTTTAATTATAAATTTAATTTAAATTTATACATAAAAGGCAAAGATAGCGGTAAAACTGAAACCTGGGCTGAGAACTTACCCGGAGAGAGTGAGCACTTGATCCGGAGCACAGAGAAACAGCACGAAACATATTGGTTACCTATTGTCAATGCAAGGAATGTCAGTCATCCAAACCTTATTGATTGGATGAGCGATAAGCCATGGCTTCGACAAGAGCTCCTGGATAAATATACAGACATTGGAAACAATATCGAGGAATTGGGCAAAAAGTGGAAAAATGAACGTTTGGAAAGACTCGGCTTCTCTTTGCAATCTGGGTCTCAGTTCTATTCTCAAAATGTGGCCAATAATTACGGGTTGATTCTGGAAATGGACGCCAACGGAAAGATTTTGGGATCTTTGCATTCTATTGATGGCACTAACAGTTATATTTCAGAAGCAGTGGAGGGGCCGAGTGACAACCCTTATGAAAGAGTCTTATACATCGGATCATTTGAAAATCCCTATGTTTTGAAGTTAACGATTCCCAACTTTAATCAAGACATGGCCTCTTTCGAAGACCAAAATTTTGACTATCCATACAGACAGCCCTTATCTTCTTTGGGTGATTTCAGAATATTCGGAAGTCGACCCTTTACTAGACATGACGATTATAGCCTTCCCGAAATTAAAAAATAATTCAAAATCCATTTGAATTGTGAAACAATTGAACTCACACTCGTTTATGCCATTTGACTAACAGTTACTGACTTTTATGCCAAAAACTGTACTCATTTTAATAATCATTTTATATTTACTTCGACTTTAGATATAAATTCGCGAAACAGTATTTTTATTTATATAATTAATTTTGTTGTCAGTCATTGAAAACATTACTTCGAAATCATGTCTTTTGTAAAGATTGTAAAACAATTATTTATGATTTTTTATATTTTTAATTTGTAACTCAATTTTTATTACTTATTATACTTTTGAATAATTAAAATAAACTAAAATTTGTTGAATAAATTCACTTTCATTTGAGAGACGAAATTAATAAAATGAATCTGAAATTAATTTAATTTAACTCATTGCCAAAATTTCAAGATCACAATGCCAATGAAACAGCATGCTAATTAAATCATTATGATAAATGAATTGCAGTTTAATGCAGAAAGAGAGCTGTTGTCGCATAAGTCAGATAATTAAAGGAAAAATCAGATGTGAATTCACGTATTCGGAACCGATTGAGGACCGTATCCAACACTTTGTTACCCTATTCGCTGAATTCTCATTTATTCTTACCTTAAAATTGAGCGAAAAACTGATTATAACCAGAAATCTATGGAAAAATCGGATTTATTCTCTGATTTTAAAAATTGAATTATTGAAAAGCTATGCTATCATTCAATGTTATGGATCTTCTATTAAATATTCACACAAACAATTAATTCATTCAATTAATTCATTAGTTATTGTATGACTTATATAATAATCTTTCGGATCGTTTGAAATCAATTAAATCGATAGAAACCTTTGATTTCAATGTCGAGCCCGACATTAAATACATGGTAGTTGTGAGTGATAGCACTTATTCCGGTCCACTATTTTTCAGTAATGAAACATTTCACTCAGACATCGATTCTTGCATTAGTTTTGTTTAAATTTCATGTAACTTATTGTCAGAATGAAGTGTCGGACATTTGGTCTTTGAATAAATTGATTCCAAAAGATTATAACAAACATACGATTCCATCAATAAATGGCTCACAATTGATAATAACTATCGGTATTGAAATTTTTGATTTGGTCAGTGTTGTTGAGTCCGGACAGGTCTGCCTTCTATTTATTTTCTAATATGACAATTATAGAAACCATTTTCAATGCTTTATAATATTTTGTATTTGTATTTGAGTTCTTTAATTAATTTTCAAATAGTATTTTGTCGTCGATCTTATTTTCGTGCAAAAATGGAGAGACCCTCGCATTTCTTTAGCCACAAATATGAAGAAATACGACGAAATCATATTAGATTCTTCGTGGACATCAAAACTATGGACACCGGATACTTATTTTAGCAATGCTTTAGAATCTAAAGTATTAAATGTGGTCAACCCTATTGTCTATTTCGCAATTACTAGCGATAAATATATAATGCAAAGCATTAGAATGAATGTCAAATTCCAGTGTAAAATGGATTTATCACAATATCCTCAGGACGTCCAGTACTGTCCCATCGATATAATCAGTTGTGAGTTCAAACTAAGCAAATAATTGAAACTTTTTTCAAATTAATTTCTTTCAAATTAAAAGTAACGCGAAGTAATAAAAGTATGGAATTAGAGTGGGACTACTTTAAGGGGCCTCCTTTCGATGACAACCCCAAATTTCGCATAAGACAGACTAGTATAAGCCTGAGTGAACGGCACAACAATTTGGGCCATTTTAGATGTTTGACGGCCAGATTGAAGTTAGTTCGAAGGGTTTCCTATTATATAATTCGCGTGTATGCGCCCACATTTCTCACTACCATTTCTTCATTTGTCGGATTCTGGATCCCTGTTCTGGCGTGGCCAGCAAGGGTATTTCAAAATCAACAGATAAATATCAAGTTACTAATGATAATTGTTTGTAAGGTCGCTCTTTTGGTCACTCCATTACTGACTTTAGTGACACAAAATGTAAACATTAATTCGGAAATAAACGTCTCATATATTGTGGCCCTTCACTGGTGGATGACTTTATGCATATTCTTTGTCTTTATGAGTCTGATTGAGTTTGCAGTGGCCATATCCTGGGCTTTTAGGGCCAACGACAGGAAGGCGTTACGCGCCGCTCAGGTCTGTCCCGTTTTTAACAGTTTCTTATTACGTTGAAATTTAAATACAAAAAATATTGCCCGTAATTTAAATAAGTGGAGTTGGTCAAATATTGAGTAACTCCAAAAGTGTTTCAAGTATTGAAGCAAAAAAATATTTTAAAAGACATCATAAGTTTATAAGTTATATTAATCAGACATGTGCAAGGTCAGTGACCCTAGGGGGATATAGCGGGGGATAATCACTCATTCTCAGACCAAAATCTAG
>JAQIWP010000524.1:0-24052 GCA_034695525.1 Euzetes globulus
ATTTTTGAAATTGATTTCAATCAGCATTTTATTGAACACGAGTTGGGAATGGATTGAAGAAAACATGGCTTGACTGGAAAACTATTTTCTGAGTTCTTTAATTAATTTTGAAATTTGTTTCCCTCCTCTGTGAAATCTCGAGAGATTTTGTTTAGCTTTCAATGAAATGATTCACTAATTGTCTGATTTGATGGCAAACATTCAAACAAATGCTGAGAATCTTCAAGCAATTCATTCGAAATGAATTTGTAATTCACATTATTTGAAACTAAATGGAGCTTCAAAATTAACTCGACAAGACTAGGGAGGCTAATTAATATTCTTGCTATTTCCTCCCTTGCACACTGTATTTAAATGCCTGATAGCCGTTTCTCACAAGTTATAGTCACCTTTCCATGATGTTAATAGCTACTAGATAGTCTCCATAGCTTAGCCTTCCGTGTCTTAGCCTTAAGTCCAGAATTTACTTAATTGTTCAATAAAAAAAACAGAATATTTGTTAAACTTCTGTTCAAATAATAATCGGAAAGAATAACACTTCAAATATAAATTCAGTTCTTTAGAAAAAAAATTTAGGGCAAAATGACTTTTTTTATTTGCAAAATATATCTACACAGATTTTTCTCAAATAGTAAACTATTTATTATTTATGTCTGACTTTTATCTCGAACTCAAAGCTCTATTCGAAAGAACAATACAGAAGCTAAGGAAAAATATTAAAATTCTTTTATAAATATATTCCATTATTGTCGAGAATTTCTAAATTTGTAACATTTTTCTTGTTCTGTTCAAAACTATTTTAAAACTGGTTGAAATGTCTGAATCTTTAACTTGGAAACAATCCATATATCTCACAACAAATGGCTGTCTATTATTAATAGGACGTCGGCTTTTATCTCCTTTTTCTTTTTTTTTGACTGGTCTGACTTGAGTAGTCAGTCAAATCAATGATTGACTCAACTTCACTGCTATCCTGCATTTCTCGACTCATAATTTCGGTAATTCTTGACTTTAGTTCTGTCTCAGATTTCTTCAGACTAAAAATTAAAATAAAATTCATTAATAGAAAATTAAATAAAAAAATTTAAGATTACTTTTCAATGGTCTCATTGAGATCTTGGATCTGAGTCTTGCGTTTGCCTTCATTTGTCTGATAAATTTTAATAATTTTTAAGCTGTGCTTTAGAATTCGTTTTTTGTCTTCAGTCTCTTTCCTGAGATGGTTCTCGAGTGACTTGATCCGAGATTTGAGCTCTTTGTTAGTCAGGTCCTCTTTGTGTGGCACCTCCGCAAGAATGTGAATTAACCCTTCATCCGAAGTTTTATCACTGTCGTCTAGAATCTTATCCACAAAAGTGTTCAAAATAGGAAACAACTGTTTCTTTGAAACACATCCTTTACTACCAATTGCATTAAGAATCAAATCACGTCTTCGGCGAATATTTCTTACCAGAACTTCAATAATATTCAGTATACCTTTTAAATTGCCCTCAAGTTCAGCCATTTTTCAGTCGTTTGTCAAAAATGATTAATTAAATTTAAGTAAAAAAATTAAAACTACGCACAGCCAATACTACACGATGGCCTTAACACTGAAAATAGCAATTTATTCACAACTATATTAGTCGTTGCCTTAAAAACAGTTTGCATTCAAACTCTAAAAAAAATTGACGCAATTTTCTTCCTGAGCCCCAAATGTGCGATAAGTGTTGACGACTACGACTGTTCTTCCGATACGATACGAAATGCTAAGAAAGGGGAGGTTAGCGCCCAGCCATAAGGCACATAAACAGGCGTTCGGGAGACATATATACAGAGACAGTGCAAATCGAGCAGTCAGTTCCTAACGCCTTTAATGAAAGCCTCAATTCCGGCTAACAATAGATTACTATATATTAGAAAAATTTTTATATATTTTTCACTTCAATTCTGGTGTTTAGAGTGAGAGAAAAAAAGTACTATTTTTCTCCCCGATTATTATGAAGACTGTGAGGGGAAGAAGCAATGAAGCGAAACACATATCAAACTCATATATTTATTGTATTCTTCGTCTCCCTATCCGTCTTTAAGTTGTGAACAGACCAAACAGTCCTTTCAACTCATCAATTCTAAGGCACCTGAGCCTCGCTCTCCTCCCGAACCACTAAATACAGTATTTTGTGGTCGAGTTTTTGGCTTTTGCTTCACATTTCTGTATGTCTTCGGCGTTATGTTTGCATGACTTATGAGAATTAAATGCATCAGAAAAGTGAGGCATTCCTTTTCAAATATGGTGTGCGTTTCGTGTCTGACTGGAAGTCTTTATTTTTTTTTCTCTCTCTTTCAAATGTGTGTCAAAATAATATACAGAAATTCAGATCTGTATTATTCTGTTATATCTAATTTGTTATTCTCATTATAACAGGGATGTGCAAAGGGGGGGATGCCCTGAAGTACCCTCTAGGTTTAAAAATTGGCATTTTTGTACCTTACTTTAAGAAATTTAGCATTGCAACTTTAATGATATATTAATTGTGCATTAATTAAACTAATTATTCATTTAAATTACCTGAATTAAGGGTGATTAAAAAACAAAATGGCGGCTTTTTCGTTCGCCTTTTGAAAATATCATCTCAGCATATCCTCCCCCCTAGGGTCATGGACATTGCACATCCCTGCATTATAATATTAGTATATTTTTTAGAGCAATAATCTCTTGGATTATCCTAAAAAAGATTTCCATATCATTTGAATTGAAAACTATTTGATTAAAAAATTGAATTCGTTTTAAAAGTTCATTAGCCGTATATTCGAGGCCTCCGTTTCTAATTAAAGTCATTTGAATTTGAATTTATTTTTGCTTAAAGTGAACGCAATTTTTCGATTTGGCTTTTAATCCAATTTACACATCAATTAAATATGTTTTCATAGTTGGCTTTACTCGAAGAGTGAAGTGAAATCACATTATTTTTCTCATTTAAACCATAACTTGCATGTAATTCACCAGAATATGACTGATTGACGGCTTTTCTCATAACTCATTTCATTTCCAAAAAATTATAATTAGCCCAAAAGTCATAGACTGGTCGGAGTCTTCTAAACCAATTCAGAGCAATAGTATTGTTCATCACTTCATATTTTTATACCCTATTTATTGCAAGGTATTCATTTGGAAGTCTAACATAAGTCACAATTATTTCCATGCCTTTTGATTATCGCATTCTTGACTTCAAACACAGAACACAACTCTACACATCTTTTGATGAGTTTTTACTCTTATTTTTATTGTTGACTCCAAGACTAACAACTTATGTCTGTTGTGTTGAAAATTTTATGTTATGTTTAATTCAATTCCATAACTGAAAAACACAATAATGATAGTAATAGACAGTAATTTCAAAATATAAGTCAAATACTGTTCTCCACTTTAAAATAGTTTTTAGATTTTTCTGAAGGTTTTGTTCATTTGTCTGACTTGTATTGAACGGAAAGGAAAATATTCTTTCTCTACATAAGAGGTTTTGACCGATGGGAGAGGGAGGGGAGAGAGAGAGAGAGAGAGAGAGAGAAAGAGAGAGAGAGAGAGAGAGTTGGCATTCATTCTGTATATGAAAATTGCTTTAATCGCTAATAACTTTTGACAGTCGGTTAAAATGAATTGCATTTGACTGCAGGCGATAAGTGTTTTAAAAGATGGAAAAAGAATAAAAAGTTCAAAGAATAAAATCTAATATGAAATATGAAAAAAGCTTTTCTTTATGCTGTGTTCTGCCATAGTTTGAGCCGTGCATTAGATTAGGTCTTTTTTCTTCTGCAGGAAAGAACAGTTTTGTTAAAATGAATGGCAAATACCATATATATTATTGAGAATTATTACATATATTTTCCAAACTGAAACCGTCTCTCTTATATAATTTTGCTGCCAATTTAACAATGATTTATTTGAGTCTAATTTTTTTCTCTCTCTCTCCCAGTTCCTACTTATGTCTGAATTTTTATTTTTCGCCAAATTTTCGGTTTGTTCAGTGCCTTTTAGATTTAAAAAGATCCGGTGCTCTTCACATTTATAATGCCGTGTATTTGTGCTGTGCAGTCATGTCATTCATTCAGAGGCTTTTAGACGTAACGTAAAGGTTAACACAGAAATTGTGTAGTTTTTTGGGGTAAAAAATATATATTACATAAAAAATACTGAAAAATATGTCTCTTCTTTGCGCTGTCGATATGTCTCTTCTCAGCCACTTATCTATAGTTTTCATAGATATTTTTGTCCCCAACTCTTGTCTCTTATCTGATTCGTAACATCAAAATTAGACCATTTTCTCCATATGTGTCGAACACATGATTTCTTTTCGTTCACTAAAAAAAGTCACTATTTTTTCCATGAGCTGCGAAAAAAGTTTAGTTCGCTCTCTCTATCTCCCAGTCCTATGCCATCAATATTTTCCCTTTACGATCATCAGGAAGTCATAGCCTTTGCCTATCATATGCCTGTTCTCTAAGTCTTACCCAATTTCTCATCTTCAGGCATCAGTTGATGAGTTTGTGTATCCCAGGTAACTATGGTTACCGGCCAATGACGGACTGGTTGTTACTTTTCATTTCTTATATTTCTGCTCTTTTGTCGGATAAATTTTCTTTTGCCTGTAATTTCTTTGACTGTTTCTTAACCCCTCTCTTTCGGGAGACATAAACACTATCCCCGAGTATTAGGTTTCATATAATTATTTTTTTAGTCGTCTTTTGATTTCAGGAAATTAAGTCTCAAATTATATTTCACTTTATTTTCTAACGATTTTATGCAAAATAATTAAGATCTGAATCGAAACGACGATTAGAATCGGGAAATAAATTCCCATTTAATGAAAGTTTTGTTTGAGATTTCAGTTCGAAATTGAATTGAAAATTCAAAATTTGATTATAAATACAATTAAAATAATTATAGAATTAGAGGAATAGTTAATGTAATTCACGATTAAAGCAAATATTTGACGAAACAGAGACTATGGAGAGGAAAGGCATTACATTTTATTCGCGTTTCAGTCGATTAACTGAAATGTTTAACTTTTCTAATATATTATTTTCTGTGTGTTTTAGTTTCAGAAAACAATTACTTTAAATACAAATTTTCTTTTTTCAGTTTGTTTTAGCTGTGATTTTGTAGCCGAAAACGAGAGTTTCATAACAATTACAAGCCATATATATTTTGACTTCACTCTAATCTTGGTAATAACCAAGATTGTATCGTAAATTGACTCGATAATATGCCTGTTTATTGATTATTTCCTTTTCAAGTCTGGAATTTGAGTCCAATATTCTGTGCTATCATCATTTCAAGTACTTTATACTGATTGAGCTAATAATTTGTTCTTGATAATCTGAAACAAATGACAGCCTGGGTTATTCCCATATGCCATAAGTCAGAGTGAATTTCGGTGTGTATTCTGTGTGTTTGTTATTACAATTAGAGACACAGAGAAATAGCCGTTTCCAGAGCAGAGCCTAACATAAAGTCAATGTAACACAAACTGTAATGTTTTAGGGGTTTCGGCCTTACATTTACTGTCCATTATTAGCCCTCATCAGTGTATTGCAAGAGTCCATTCTATTTCGCTCAGCCTTTCCATCTCTCTCCTGGACTATCATCTCCTGAGACACTACCACTCTCTCTCCCTCTCACATCTCGAGACTCGCCCAGAGGAAAGTCAGGTTCCAAACTAAGAATAAGAAGGCCTGTGCTCTAGAAACTGGACATTAGGCACTGCACTCAGAATAGATACACACAGAGCTCTGGTGGACAACAATTCGTTTGCTTTTGCCAACAATTTTTCTTCCGATTTCTTTTTGGTTAAATGACTCTCTACTCTGTCTGTGTGTGTGACCAGTGCTGTGCGACTGCCATTGGTGGCTGCCATTCGTCTTAATTACAGCGAACCACTACTGAAATGAATGTCTGTCCTCTCAAATACTTTCACAACATTTATATGAACTCAATCTGCGATATCTTTCAATCTATAAATAGTTTATTTATTTTTGTTTCGCTCCGATATTCTTCTTCTTCGTCTAATTTTCTCATAGGATGTGCTCTTTTATTCATATCTTATGTGGTGTGCGATGTGTGTCGTTCCTCTCAGGCTATATATCGTTTGCGATAATAAATTCCCGAAATATTTTTAATTAAACTTTTTTACTTTTTCTCATAACTTTTATCATTACGTTTCTGTCGCTCGGATTCGACGCATCTCTAATCATATGCCAATTGAATGGACAGTTTAACTGACATCCAATAGATTTGATGTTTATTACCCTCCAGTTTATTATTACAGCCAGCAATTTGTCGATCCTTCTTAACAATTAAATTCTTAATATTATATGATTTGTCCGATAATTACATTACTGTTTATTACATAATAAATGAATTAATTTATATTAATTTTATTCAACGACACACTTGAGTTGAGTTTGAGTTTAATATTATTTTTTCGAAACTCATTTACGTGTAATTAGTGGTTATGTGTTGTGTATATGAAGATTAGGCCTCTGCCACTGAACAGCTCCAGAACAGGCTCTAACTAACTAGTACCAAAAACGTAGAGACAAAAATCGATATTTAGTTCACAAACTATCTCTGGCTTTTGAGTGGAAAAGCCGCTGAAAATTATATTAAAACTTAGTTTTCAGATAATCAGTAGATTTTTAGTTCAAACATTTTTCGCCTACTTTTCAGAGACGTTCAAAGTTTAAACTCAAAAATTGTTTACAAAAATTACTTATCTTTTGAGAAAAACGCTATAAAACGTAATTCAGGCGAAAATTTTTCATTTTATTTATTTGACTCTAAATTTGTATTTCAATAAATAAATAAATTATTTGGAAAATATTCTGATTTCAATATTAGATTCTGCTCGCTCATTCCCCGAACATTCCCCTATGTTTTGACAGTATTTCCAATTCAAATGAATTTTCGCCCAAAACTCTCTTTGCACTGAACTTCACTCTCGCTTTCAATATACAAATTAAATGCAAAAATTTTATCCATCCATTATTCTGAGCACAGAATATATTCTGAGCCCAATATTCTTATGCGCTGGCAATCAGTGTACTGGTGTATAATAGCGCACAGCCTCACCAGAGAGTAATTTATTTAAAACTATTATGCGATTAGTGTAAACAACAAATTAAATTTGGAGCAAAACTTTTTCCTCACAAACACAGGCGCACAGCCATAAGACTGGGACTATTGGTTAACAGACGAAAATCAAATGAGATATTCGTTTACACAATAAATGTGTTTCACATGAGAACAGAGTTTGAGAGAAACAAAACCCAAGAATTGTGTTTAAAAGTCTTTCCACTCATTTGTAACGTAACCGAGAGTTTGACCTAAAAATATACTCTTGTTTTACACATTGATTGAGACAGAGATACAAAAAATATTGTTAGCTCTGTGTCTGTCCTGAGCCCTAACTAATGAAATTTATTTGACAACACACAAGAAAAAATTGCGTAATTCTCGACCGCAACAGCATTTGCTGCCTGTGTCCAATGCACTGGCCCTACAATTGGGCTGATAGGTCGGACCGCCAATGGACGGCCAAAATGAATCGGAAATGGCTAACAAGCGGCCGGAAATGAAGCGAACATCTCGGAAGAGAAGGCCCAAAATGAGTCGACCCATAGATATATAATTTATTAGCGGCTCAGGCAATGAGTCACAGACTCATCAGCAGAGCTTACCATCTCTCTGTCTCTCTCCCTGTGCCAACAGCTCATACACTAAATTCATTGGGAAACTATTTTCTAATAGAAACCAATTGTGAGTCAAACTGAAAGAAAGAAATAGGAAAACGAAGACCAGAGAAAAAAGTTAATGAATCACTTGATTGCCTGTTCAAACATTTTTCTCTTTTCTCATCTCTTTCTAAGTCTTGGTCTACTTTTTTTCCTGTTCTGATGTCTATTTTGTTTCATGAATTTCCCGTGTATTCCGTTCCTTCATATAAGCCATCGATTGCTTATCCTTTGATTTGTTCGCAATTTTCTCTACTTTTTCTCACATTTTATTTTCTGGTATTTAATCAAAGATTTGTAGTAAATGTTAGCGAAAAAGCGTTAGATTTTTAAACCATTTATCTAAACGTTATGTTTGTTTTGATACAAAACTACATTTCTCTAACTTCTAATGTTATTTATCTAATGCTCAACTGATCGACTCTCAATTTTCTTGCCATGGCGTTAGCAAGCTGGTTGATATTTGATTTAAGTTCTAAATAGAATTAAAATTAACTAGGAAACCCTGAATTTATCATGTACTCCTTTATTGAATGACCAGTCTATTTATTTGGAGAAAGTCTATTTGTTCCCACTGTTTAACCATTGACTCTATTGACGATCGCATTGAACTGCACTTCCATTCAGAGATGATTTAAATTTTGAATCGATTACAAAACTCAGGTCTCTATTGGTGTCAAACAGTTATCTATTGTTATGTTAATCATATTTTTATTATAATATTCGCACACTTTTCACAATACAACAGATGAAAGGCTTTTAATTTCCGTCCGAATAAATTAAAGCTCTTTATTATCCGTTTTTAATATGTTTTTTGAAGAAATTTTGCTTTCAATGGCTCCCAAAAATTCAAATTCAAGTCGAGAGGCCATTGAAAAGTGAATTTGCTTTTAATTTATATCTATTAACATTTGGCTGCAAAACTTAACGACAGTTTTATTATATTTAGTGTTCAGCTCTTTATTTATGAAAATATCGATTAATAACAAACAAATTCTGTATACTTTTCAATAGAAAATTGATTTAATGTTTTCTTTGGCTTCGGGTTCGAACTGTTTTAATGCATTTCTTCCCAGTTTTTACTCAATATTGTTTATAGAATATATTTTCTGTATATTTTATTTGTGCGGATGAGTTAACCATAGATTGTCAGACACTTATATTTATATAAATATATATATAAAATACAAATATATTTTTTATATACATATGGAGAGAAAAAAAGTATTTGAGTTTCATATCTAATACTTGCATTGCTATCGATTGATATGAATCACTATTTAAATGTTAGGAAAGGCATAAGAAAATTGAGAACATCTTCGATCTGATCCAATATTTAATGGATGACTATTCTGTGCAATAACTCAATAGTTTTGCACGAATTTCGCATTTCGACCAAAAAATCATTTGCAACAAATATTTTCCGTTATCTAATTTTACAATCAAATTAAGATCAATGATCTTAAACATATCATCGGTTTATTATCAAATGCTTTGCCAAGTTATTTATTATCAGGAAAATCGTTGAAATTATAAGAAATCGATTGAAAATTGGGTTTAATTTAATGTAAGAAAATATTAGAGATTTATATCTAAAATGGAGTTTACTTTTCACTGAATTTTATGTATTTTTTTCTATTAAATCCGTTTATCGCACGATTTGAAACATGAAAATCATTTTTACTTTTAATTTCATAATTCAAAGCACTTTACTCTCAATCAAAATAATTATCAAAAGCCGTGCATTTTCAAGCCTCTTGGTCATTAATTCGTAAATTTACTAGTTAACAAATTATTAAATAGTGATTCTCTTTAAAATAAATTTGCAAAATGTTTTAATAATAAATTGGAATTTAAATAAAAAATGTCTGAACTATAAAACTAAGGCGTGTTTTCAAAAAAGCAACCAAGCTAACATTACTTTAATTCTGTTTTGTTCTTTATTGATTGAAAGAGAAAAAAAAGAATATTTTGTTTATCAGTTCATCACTTTATCGGTTCTAATATTCTTTGCACTTCCACTAAATGTCTGATAAAAATCTAATAAAATATTTGAAAATTACTATTATTATAATTAGCGGACAGACAGAGCACGCGATGACAATTGCAATCAATTCTGATGATAGAGACAAATATTATGATAAGATGCGATTCAGTCAATAGTCTCTCTCTGTCTATCATTATATGCAGGGAACGGCAAACGTCTATAAATTTTCATGAATATTACGTAAATGTAAAGCTATATATCTTTAAAATATATTGGAAGGTATATAACAAAATGGGAATCACACACAACAGTAGGAATTTCTCTTATTTTTTTTGTAATGATTGTCACGCGATGTATATCCGAATAATATTGAGAGAGAGATAGAGAACAAAATTTTTTACGTGAATTACATATTGAGAAGTGAAGGTAGAATTTTGCGAATAAAATAGACCAACTTTATAATCAATAAATTCTTCTTTCCATTCCTGTCTGTCTTTATGTCTGTTAATTCTGTCTAAAGATGTGATAATTCTGGGCCCCCGGAATCGATTCCAGTGTCTGTCTGTACGGAAATTGTCTGTCATTTCGTGTGTTTCTGTCTTTAAATGAGAAAATTTCGTTAAGAAATTTGTATTTCTTTTCCAAAAAACTAAAATCAAATCAGATATAGAGTTGTTGTTATCAAATCGTGTTCGGAATGAAGTCTTGTTTAATCTGTTCATAAAATCTCTGAATAATTTCTTTCTTTCTCTTTCTGAAAATTTTTAGATTTTTGTTCATTTCATGGACTAATTGTGCGATGAATTGAATTCAGAACCTTTTTTTCTGAGTCTATCTTTCATTGAATTTTAGTGTCTTTTGAATGCATTTATTGATATATATTTCTGTTCAAAAAAAGCCAATGAATAGAGAAATAGAGAAAAAGGTTTTTCTGTTCTGTATTTTTGAATTCATTTCATTCTCTTTCTTCTATTGAATGATAAAAATAAATTCTTTTCAATTCATTTATGAAATGATTTCTAACATTTTATATTACGATATAATACTTTAGTCTATGTATTGGACTTCAGCTGGAAATTCATATCAAAACATACGAGCATTGAATAAATAATTCGCAATAATCTATGCAATGAAAAAAATTGCTAAACAAATGCAAACATTGATTAATAATTATTTATTATCTTCAACTCCAATGAGGATTTTTAATGAGAAAGTAGGCGAAAATGTTTTCTATGTTTCTGTTCTGTTCGAAGACTAATCACATAAAAACAAAAGTTAAGAGAGAATTATAATTAATACTAATTAGTCGAATGGAGAAAAAAACTGCAATTCTCTTAACTATTATTCCCTTTTATTAGACTCTAAATTGTTATTCACTTTTACTTTCAGCTGAAAAACTACTACTTCTTAATGAAAGCTAAATGTGTTTTCAGAGGGAAAGGTATACAATAATTACAAGATATATGTTCGAAGTGAGGGAGTAGAGGGAGGAGAGGGAGGAGAGAGAGAGAGAGAGAGAGAGAGAGAGAGAGAGAGAGAGAGAGGTTTAATGAAATTCAAATGAAAAACACATTAGACTAGAATCGAGAAGAGATGAGAAATCGTATAAAAACTCGTTTTTCTGTATTAAACACTTGAAGTCTGTCTTCACATCAATTTTGGAATCGGTTTCCAAAATGAAGGAAAACATCAGAAAAAAATAAAAGAAAACATATTCCGTGGAAATGTTGATTTTTGGTATTAAATTACTTCCAGTCTTAACAAGAAATGCTTCTGTAATCACATGTAATGTGATTTTTTTTGTCTTCTTCTCGACTTCATTCTCAGTTACCATCGAGAAAAGGTGCCAGGCACGGTCTGTGCTTCACAAAATTATACTCTCTTCAAAGTGTTCTATATCTCCGCCTTTTATTCATTTCGAATTTGCATGATTAATAAATAATTTCCAGGAATATTTTATTAGCGTTAACTTTAGAAGGTACCTAGTACAGCTTAGATGAAGATATCAAAGCAGCTTGGTAACCACTAATCATTCCGTTTGAATTGAGACCAGATTTTGATCTACACTTTCACTCAAAGCCTACACTTTATGTAACAGAAAAAAGACTAATTCCGGGCCTCGAAAAAAGTGCACATCTGTTCATCTAATTCCGTATTTAACAAACAATTAATCACTAGCTTTTTCATTGGTAACTCACCGAAGAACTGATCTCTGATTCTCATTCAGCAATTCCTGTCCCGCTTTCTGATGGTTAAGCATTGCATGAAAAAAACATTTGTGAATGTTATGCAACCAATTCTTTATGTAAGCGTTTCATAGCGAACACGACTGCAATTCATATCAATTTATATTTGAATAATAAGCGCTTGAAAAATGTCGGCTTCAGAGACAGAAGTGCTGTTAAAAAGTGTCGACTACTCCTCGTGAGTGGTAAACAGAAACTGACTCTTAGACTCTTCTGATGCATACACTGATTGGCCATTAATTTATTCCCTGATCTTTCGTGTGTATATGATTTGCCAAGTGCACTGCCATTGAAAACTCTGTGTCCAATATGTTTGCCTTTATTTCAATCGCATAATCAGAGCGAATATATTCGTTCAGTCGTTAAGGCTTTTTGGAAAACACATCAGACATTTGTTTTGATTACACGAATCATTTGGTTATTGAAGAATATCAACAGATTTTTTGCCGAAACACTCATTTATCTTATGTTTAATTTGAATCCTTATCTAATTTATTGATAAATTCAATTCTGAGAAATGTTTTTACGATTTTTTGAAAGCTCTCGACTTTAGACTTGATTTCAGAAATAATATTGAATTTTGTGATGACTTCTCTCCAATAATATGACTCTCAAAGAGAACTTCACATTGAAATCATTGAAAATAGTGGTTGAGATCAAAACAAACACTCAAACGGCTTTCGGTACCAATTTTTAGGCCATTAGTTCATAGATAAAAATATTTATTGAAAAATAATTTTATGTGAAAAATATTTGCATTCAATATTCCTATTCAAACAGCAAATTGCAAACTAAACACTGAAACTATTGATAACTCGAATCAATATATTTATATTTCATATCTGAAGTGAATCCAAAAGCCAAATATGTATTGAATTTAATGCCTCGTATCTGAACCACAACTGGCTTTGACTGAAGACCAGAGCCCAGAGATAAGACAGACGATTCTCTGTGTTGATAGTGTGGCCAACACTTCCCCGGACAAATCAAACACCAATTAAATAGCTTTTTGTTCTTGTTGGTTATTTGTAGACTCACTTGAGTTCGACAAGAATTTAAGAATGTGTTAGTTATGAACAATATTTTCTAGTTTATTAAATTAGCTCAGAATAAAATTCTTAATTAAAGCAGAATCATGGCAATGAAGCAGGGCTGGTCACCCCAATTGTGTAGTCCTAAGAACTAGTTTTTCAGTCGACTTCTAATCGCTTCCAAAGTAAAGCAAGCAACATTTTCCTATTCAAAAAGCAGTCCAAAACACAAAACCCATGAATTCGTGAAACGAATGAATTTCTGTCTTACATTAAAAGATCAATAAATAAAGAGATATTATAGAAATGCATTTTTTCCGTTCAATACAATAGAAATTAATGGTTTTTAGCCATAAGGAAGTGAACGGAAAAAAGAAACGCGTCTTTGAGGTTTAGATCTTGAATATGATTTCAACACTTCATTTGATAATAATTACTATTATTTTAATACTAAAACGTTTTTGTGTTAAATAGCTTATTATTTATTCGCAATATAAGCCTTACTCACAGCAGATCTAAACAGAAATTTCTTTCCGATAAGAAGTCTAAAAAGCCCTTTGATATACAGTCTATCCTTGGCTTGAAATCTGATTCAAGATAACCAAGATTTGGTTTAAGAGACATTGTTTGACTGCATCGACGGCTAAAATCTAATGTTAATTGACCCGTATTTAAGAGAACTTCGATCTAAGAGACAGCTCTGACCTGGAAGTGCAAGTTCTTTTAAGCAGAGGATAGACTGTATAAAAAAAGAAAACTAAGAAAACATTTTTATGAAAATAACGCCAGAAGTTATTGAAGGAGAGCTTAATAACTGTATTCAAATGAACTACCATTTGATACCCGATTTTAATCTATGGAATTACTTTTCAAAATCTTCATTAAATCTGACTTTAATTTCAAATGATCTTGGGCATTGATTTCCAGCGGAAACATTAAATCATTGCAATATGGTCTCTTTTCAAGCCATGCGTAAATTGGGCTCCAAACTTAGACCTTGTCTATATCCCCTTCTTAACAAGGCTAAGAATAATTATGATAAATGTTTACATTATTAAATTTTTCTGCTGAACAGTTGGTTTTTGGTAACTGTGCAAACCATAGTGCTCTGAATTGGAGAACACAGAGCAGAACAGTGGTGTCCCTGTGTTTCGCTAGTAATGTCGATCCCCTCGCATGTGTGGGACAGGAAACTCATATTCAGTGATAAAAATTTTTATTTTCGCTGAACTATCTGTTAACTAATATAAGAGACACACATAATGTTATGCCTTGTGTTTTAACTCATCCCCACATTCTCTGCGAAATTACTGTTTTTATGTCCATTGGTCTCGGCTTTCAACTAATTCAAGAATTGTATGATTAGTGGCATATGTTTTGTGCCCCAAAAATAAGTCTTAGAATTTAATTTGATTTCTTCTCTCAACTTGTATTTCGTGTCCGGAAATGTCTTCCCTTTTTTTGCGACAAATGACCAGAATTTTTGAACACTTTTTTCCATTCAAATGATTATAATTTAGTTTTATTTATAACGGCTTTTATAATGACTTTTCTTCGGACTCTTTTCGCTTTTGAATCACACATTTCTATTCATTTTCACTGAAGTATAGCAAAGAATTTTAATTCAATTTCATTATTATATTTAACTTTATTTTTAGATAAGATTCTCGTTTTTTTGTTGTTTTAATTTTATTTATAGAAATTTTTTGTATAAAGTTTTAAAACATTTTTTTTATTTGATTAATAATTTTGGTTACGAAAAAAATCCTTTCACTGACGACTTGACTAATCCTTTACGAAATCAGACGAGAAATTAGATTTTTGTTTCTTATTATGGGTTTTGAGAAATAATTTGATTTTTTTAATTTGATTTTCTTTTTAACTTTCCTTAGCAACGATAACGAAGTATATAACTTCACCCTGGCTGCCCATAAATAAACTAAGACAGACTATATTAAATTTATAAAGGAAAGGCTGTTAATGTCGTTCTTTAGGACTCTTTGAAAGCTTGTTTTCCTATCAATTCTATTACACACAAAAAAAACTGATTTAATAATAGAAATCAAATTTTGAAATTTCATTATCTCATTGAACAAAATCAAGTCAATGATTGCATCTGAAGATGGTTTTGAAGAAAATCAAATTATCGAAGATTTTTATAATTGGATTCACGAGAAAAATATTTCTTTTATGAATAAAATTTTATAATCTTTTTAATGGATTTTAAAAAAATAATTTACTCGAGAAAAGACTCAAAACTTCTTTAATGGGATTTCCTATCATTAGTAATGTTAGCTATTCTTTCAATTTTTTTTAATAAAAAAATATAATCATCTTTTCATTTGAAATGCTGAATAGGTTCGGGTGAAAAATAAAAATCCGTTCCCATTATTTTAGACAAAAATCAACTGAGAAAAAAGACAATCAAAACTCAATGAATAGCTCTTAACACAGAATAGGGTAAAGAAGAGCTAATAGACAGCTAAATATAATTTATAACTTCAGTTGAATCTATTGATTTGATTTTAATTTATTTGACACCAGAAGTAAAGGAGATAATAGCGAAGAAGAAAACTAATGATTTCAGTGTTTAATTCAATTTTGATTCTGTGCTCCGCTTTTTTCCAGAGAAAAGCTCTTCTGATTCGCTAATAAATAAAATAATAGCGAAATATAATAAAATTGACTACACTTTTGGGGCCCGACTTTTCCATCCGATGGCAACTCGTATCGCAAACTGATATGAACTCTAATTCATTGAATTCATTCAATGTTAGCAATCATTCATTCAATTTTCTTGCTGTGAATTCCTTTCCCATTGTTAGCTCTTTTTCTCTCTCTCTGATAGCAATTGCTTTCTATAAAATCAATGAACATTGCATTAGTGGCAAAAGGCAACAGCAATAGAGTTCTGGGGGCCAAAGGGGGCCAATGGATCAGGAAATGAGTGAACTATTTTATATTATTTTCAAATCAAATGCTCAAAAACTATGGGCGCATATAATCAAAGGAAAATCTTTTGCCATTCAAATACAAACGGGAATACTATGTAATGCCTACTAATGTCTGAATATCTGACATTGAAATCTCTTGAGTGACTTTAAAGACAATCCATCACAACATTCATGAGCGCCACTTCTCTCTACAGAGAGCTGCTAACAGTGCCATTGTTTTGATTCTTTCTTCTATTTTTTCCCCGACTCCTTAATTACATCCCTTTCCTCTCAGCTTTGACTCGCTCTCTGACTCCTACTCTTTTATCAGCACATCTCTGGAAATATTCGCAAAAGTCTCTCATTTCAGGCGAGAAATGAGTGAATATTTTCTTCTTTTATCTCAAAAATATTTTTAACACTTTTACTGGATTTTTGTTTTTGGGGAAAGAAATGCTAAATATTTATATTCGATTTTTTTGATTGATTATTATTTTTAATCTTTGCTCACATTTGGTATTCATTGGAAACCTTTCCTGTCAATCCCCTGTTAATTCGCCCTGATCATCACCTTCCAGCTGTATTTGAGAAAATGTTTCAAATATTTAGACAAAATATCTTATCATAAATGCCAAGAATAGTCTAAAAATTCTTTATTGTCTAAACATTTCATGGGCTCTGGAGTTAAACATTTAAGTAAAGAGTGAATTGAAAACTTGTGTTCAGCAAAAGGCTTTAGATTTGAGGCCAAGATTTTTACAATTTCTAAACAAAAAAAAGTTTAAATTACTTCTAACACCGAAAATAAATACCAAACACATTCTGAGGACACACGTGTTCTCCAATTTCTTCTGTTATTTATTTAGGTATTGAAAAATAGAGTCATGTATTCCTCTCTCAAACAGAGAGAGGAATTCCTTGCATTTTGCAAAGAACTGCACTAAAAGTGTCAGAAAAGATCTCCAGAGCAAAAATTGACTCCTTCTCCGCTCATTTATGCTGAGCTGACAGCACAGACCGGATTAGTTGAGAACGAGAAGAATGTTTAAGAAGTATTTAAAATCCAATTTAACGATTGCCGCGACTTCTATGCGAGAAATCACTTCTAAAAGGATTTTCTTTCAATAATTTTTCTGACAATTTTCTCTTAACTTCCCTAACAGTGTCTATTCGGACCCAATTTCTCAGACCTGTTCCTCACAGCCAGAGCGCTGGGAATTAGTGCACAACTGAAGGTCAAAACCAATTGACTTGAGCCCCGGACACAGCGGACAGGACACACCAGTTGACAATAATAATGTAAGTTTTAATACCTATTTATTTATTTAGTTTAAATGTTAGTCGGCTTTTACTGCACTGTTGTGTTGTTATTATTAAGGATTGCTTTTGAGAATATTTCTGAACAATTTTGCATAAACTCTGTCCGACAGTTATGACCACCCATTCGCTGCCGTTTATGTGCTGTGCCTCTCAAATCGTTAAGCAAATAAATTGGGATATATCTGGCGCAAATATATTTATTTTTTTGCCAGAAACCTATTTATACAGTACTTCCACGAATGAGATCCCAGTTTTGCTTTCAATAGGTTTGGTGTCTGTAATGAAAATTTTTATTACTTTTCCCACTCATTGAAAAATATTTCGCTCAGACTTTCTGTCCAAATGTGTATCACTTTAGCACCGCTTCTCTGATCTGTTTCTCACTCAGTATTTACTGAATTTAATGTTAATTTTAGAGTCGATTTTCAGTACTGTTTTGTGATTGACTTTTGAACAGATGTTAAGTTCAATGAATTCGTTTCATAACTGTTTTAGTCTCAAAAATGAGAATCTTTTTTATTTAATACTCCTTTTCAGCCGAAAAGTCTATATTGGAGTCTATTCTGTCGATTAATAAGACTATTATTTTTGATTATCGATTGAAAAAAATTATATTTTTAAAGCTTGTGATCAATCATTCAATAAATTTATTTAAACAATAATTTCTTCATTTTTTTCGGTTCAATACAACATTGATTTGATTGAGTCTTCAAACTGGAAAATTCACTCCTTATTTGTTGATTTAATTCATGGCTTAAACCCATTGTTTTGTTTGTTTTTAAAACTACGATTCAAACATCAAAATCTCATCAAACAGTCGATAACTTAATAATTTTTGATTAACTCTTTCTGTGGACTCAATCTTTGATTGAATTTCGACATTAATTTTCATAAATTTCATAAAGAAACACAGAATTCAGGAATTATTTGAATTTAAAGTACAATTTTATGAGCAATTGATTGAACGATAAATAATTGCGAATCAAATGCCGACAAAACTCAGCACTAAATTAGATTTAAATAAAAAAATTGCACAAAAATTCCGATCAAATCAATAGTTTTTCGACACAAACGCTGAGTAGAGTTTTTAGAGGAAAATTTTTTGCCGACAAAAAAGACAAAATTGTATAAAAAATTGCATTAAATTTCAAAAAACACATAGACTTTGATTGGGAAACGGCTTATTGAAGGCATACCCGAAGTGTATAGCGATTGTGAAGTCTATATAAAGATAGAGATCGAACAGTCAGTAGAAGAACTGGAAGAGAGAAAAACGGAGAGGAATAGACAGTTGAGAGCAAACAGTAAAGACAGCGCCAATCCTACCCTCAGCTCAGATTCAGTTGCTATTAGATGGACTGTTCCGCCGAACAAGAACTGCCTTCACAGGCAAGAGGTTCGCCAGAATAGTTGGTGAACGCTTAGGAGACAGGACATACAGCTGTTACTCTTCTTGTGCAAAGTGTATGCATGTATTGCAGTTTGAAATAGCGAGTGCCCAAACTGTGCGCAAAGCTTCAGAGCTCCAGTCGCTCTCTAGTGTTTCCATCAGTCTATTCCTCTTCTGTTTGGCAAACCAGTAGTTCCCCACCACTGTTGGCGATGCAATCGAGTTTTGGCTGTCAGTGTATGCCTGGCTTCTGAGTGAACGGCACCCGACTTTTTTTTTGCTCGAGCAGTGCATCGCAATTGTATTTATCGACTATTGAAATAAAATTTTTGGATTTTATCCCCAAAAAATATCCAACTTTTGAAAAGACATTTTGTTCTCATATTCTTCGCGTGATTTCTCCAGTCTATTAGGAGTTCCTCTCTATTAAAGGCTATTGAATTGTCTGTCGGATTGAAATACGTTTAAATGCAATCGAGTGGTTAGGACTCAGTCATCGGTTCTGTTATATAAATGGATTGATTCTGAAAAGAAAAAAAACGACAAATCATTGCATTTTATTTTCTTTCAAATCATTTTATGACTCACTCATCGCAATTATAATCCGAATCGATTTATTGAATTTCCCCAATTTTGTCCAATTTATTGGGCGAACTCTTCTTCTGATCAAAAGAAGAAAATTTCCTTTAAATCTGTTGTTCTGTTCCGACTGTTCCAAGTTTTCATCGATGAAATTTCAACTGACAAAAAATGTGCTCTCATTTTGACACATCAGACACAACTAAATGTGTGATTGATTTCAATTAATTTCCATTGAATTCAATTCTTCATCTCAACTATCAAACCATACGAACAGTACTTTCATTATTATTCGGCCAAAAATATGCGTTACATCAGTCGTCAAACAGTTCTTGGTCGATGAAAAGCTCGATAATGGCATTTTTTCATTTGAATTAGTTCTGGATTATTATCATTGAACAGAAATGTTATGTGAAATATTCGTACTTCAAATGGTTTATCAAAACATTTGATTGGATACTCTTTTTCCTTAATATAATATATAATAAAAGGAGAAAAGAAGTTATTTTCTATTTTCGACGACTAATCCATCAATCAATCAATTGATTGCATTCAAGTGAAAAGAGTTAATAATAAATCAAATGATTATTAGTTATTATTCTCATCAGTTTATTTAAGGTAAGAGTTAATATCATTTTTTTTTGCTTCTTGCTCACAACCCTATTTATTATTAGTATTATGCGTTTTGATTATAATTGCGATGTTTCTAGATTAAATTCTTTTCCTATTTTGATTCCTGCCCTTTAAGTGAATATCTTTGCAATCATTAGTCGAATAATCCTTAAAACAAAAATCTAATGATTTCTTGCGACTAATGATCACTAAATTATTCGACAATTTTTTTTTCACTAATATTCGCCAAAAAAATAATTTACATAATTATAAGTTTTCATTTCAAAGGCATTTCACTTGAATTTCGTTAATAACTTCTAAATATATATATTTTTATCTCTAAATCATTGGTAGCTTTGATTCTGATTAAACTTCTAAACAAATATTTGATTTGAAATTATTTATCACACATTTGCTAATAGAAAAGATATTTTTCTGACTCAAGATTTTTATTATTATTGCCTCTTGTAAGTTGCAGTTCAAATGAACTTCATTTCTTCTTATTCGTTTTTTTGTTGCTAGAATAAAAAAAACTTTTTTCATCATATAATAGATAATTTCATAGACATCGAGTAAAGTAAATAAAAATAAAAAATCATATTTAAAGCGGAAAAATAGCATTAAGTCTCTATAAAATGGATTCACGTTTTTTGATTATATGCTATACTTATGTTATTCAGGGAAAGAATAAAAAAAATGTTTCTTCTCTTCTTATTCCTAAGAAATCTCAGCCATGAGATTGAAGTTTAGACTTAAGTGACTTTTTTCATAGACTGTATTCTTCTCTTTATTTTAATGCTAGTTATATAAGGAATGCATTTTTCTCGAGTCAATTATGCTTTTTATTGTTTATTATATTTGAGTCGCTTTACAGCACATCCCCCTCTCTATCATTGCATCAGAGAGACATACCTTACTATTCCAAGGATTCACTGGCTAAATGATAAGGTGGAGGGACCGGGAGGTCGAGTGCCGCTCAAAAGCTGAATTGAATAGAAAAGAATAGATTAGAAAACGATAGAAATAAGAAGAGAAATATTTTTATTGCATAAAAGTCCCATTTATTTGGACATTAGATCTGGCATTGCACTGGCACTGGCACTCAATAAAAACTGCTCTTGTCTTTGGATTATGGCATTTTGTGCAGAGCAGATCACTCAATGGCTTTGTGTTTGTGCTGTCATTAGAGGCATTCGCAATTTGAAAATGGTCCTAATTCATTTTAAATTCTCTCATTCTGTTTCTTGGCCTCAATCTCATGAAATTCTGTCTTAAAACAGACTGAAAACCCCTTTTCATTATATGGTGTTGTCTTCTTTTGGATTGCGATATAAGTCCGGTGCCGATTGTTCAGTGTTTCTGTTTGTATGTGGGGGGCGGCCGGGCGTTGGCCACAATTTTGTGGACTATTTTGTGTTTTTTCTGATTTTCTTTTACGTTTATTTAGAAGAATGGGAATTGAATTTCGAGTCTAAAGAAGAATAAGAAAATACATTACTTGCCTTCAATTGTGAGCTGGAGGTCAATAATTTACTTAATAGCACACAGAATAGGTTGTCTGTGCAAAACATTTTCATTTTACACCTTATTCTTGGTCTCCTATGCAAAAGCTATTGTCTTTTCGTTCCCTAAAATCTATTCCGAAATATTTGAATTGAAAATTTGTTTCTTTGAATTCATGAGTCAATTATTTTTATGCTTTACTTTCAATTTGAAGAGAATTTTGTGAACTTATATCTAAAAAAATCTCTTCCTCTTAATTACAGCAAAAATCCGTTACTTTTCTATTGAAACCTGTCTTTTATTCATTATTTTCTTTTCTTCGACTGAATTATTTCAATAAAAAACTGACGATTTTTATTACAATTTTAAGCGAAATAAAATCTTCGTCTTTTGAATCAGTCTTTTCTGTCATTTGATTGTGAATTACATTCGAGTTTTATTCACTCGAAAATTGTTCCGAAAACCTTTGGGCCATTCCTTTCAGTTTTCGGCTAAAAGTGTTTTATATGTCTGTTCTCTCTTTATATGTTATGTTATGTTTGAGTGAATATGAAAATGACATCTCTATTGGCCTTTTGTTTTAATAAGGCTTCACAATAGCCTCAGAGCAAAGACAGACGAAACGAAACGCAAATGCAAATGAATTCTTGCAATGAATTTCATATCAAATATCGCCTGAATTCCTGAACCGCTCAGTTGCTCGCATTAGAGGCTCTCGGTTCCTCCTGGACCCTATTTCTCACGTATTTATTGATTGCATTGATGCTTTTGACTCATGAAATTTTCCAAAACGATAATCAGTGATTCTCCACCAGCAGAAAACTATGCGCCCCAACCAAATGCACTGACATTAAGGTATTCATTAAATGAAAGTTTGAAAAACAGGAAAAAATATTCTATCCTTTGATTTAATGACAATATTTGTCTTAAAGCATAAAATAGTTTCTAAACCTTTAGTTTTTTTGCTGCTTTTCTGGCAAATAATCGTTTGCAGAGCCTTTGCCAACGATTTCATCGCCCGTTCGCCAACCTTTGAAGCCAAAGTATATAATTTTGACCAAGTGCAATCTTTTTTGTTTATTTGCTCTTCATTATAATGTTATTTATATGGTATAGCCATTAATATAAGCGATAATCTTTAATCGTTTGTAATCATTGCTCATACCATCCATTGATAAATGCCTATAATTATTATTGACTTAACGATAATGTTGTTTAAAATACTTGTTATTTTTTCCTGCATTTCGCTCCCATCTCCTCTTATGCATCTGAAATTAACTATTAGCTACATTTTGCCCTGGCGATTTATTGCTCATATTTAAGAAAAAAGGTAACTTTTCGATGAAAAAAACAACATTTTTATTATTAAAACTAAAGACATTTTAAATATTTATTGCAAGTAATTATGAATTTTTACCAGGAAAAAGAAGAAAATATTTTAGTTTAAAAAAAACCAAGAATCTTTCACCAGTCAAGTCCTTTAATTTTAATTTAATTTAGCTTTTTATTGCAATCGCACGGAAATTAGATCTGGACATTTATCGATTATTTATTTAAAACAAGCAATATTTCTGGCATTGCCTTGATTAATATTTCGGTTTTGTTTTATTTTACTCAATTAACTATTTGTGTCATTCATCTCTCATAGATTGTAATCTCTGATAATTGTTTGAAATTCAATATTTCAAATGTGTATTGAATTATAATCAAGCAAATTGTTATTTGTACGCTTGGAAAAAAATACTCTAATCTAATCTTGAAAATCATTTGAATTGAGCGAAATTAATTCTGAATGAATATAATTAACGATTATTTGCGATAAAAGCATTTTTAGAGGATAACTATTGGTGACGAGTTGCTAGTCGTAATCTGAATAATAACTAGAAATTATACATTCAATTAATTAAATTATAAACTAATTTATTATATGAAAATTAATTAAATTTAAATGAATGTCCAAATTTCTGCCTGATAATATCATAATTATATTCAAGGCCGAAAAAAATTCATTACCGAATTTCGTGATAATCCCTTTGAATACTAATTTATTCAGTAATATATTTTTTTGACAAAATAAAAAATAGTTTTTTATCCCAAGATATCTATCATTTAATCTTCTAATTAATTTGATTACCAACTTTTGGCCTCAAATTATAGGAAGTTATTCCAAGATTCTTATTTTTTTTGATCAAATTTTTCTTCCAATCGATTGATTGGCAGATATTCCGGAGACTTCTCTTCTCTTCATTTTTATGCAATTGATTCTCATTTAATATACAAATTATTTTTAGCCTCAATTTTAGCCATTATTTTCTTTCTCCCCCTTTTATAACGATATGAAGTGTATAATAGCGTTATATAACACATAAAAATCTCGTTCTACGCCATAACCCATTCCTGTGCCCCGCACAGCCAGTACTACACACAATGGCCTTAACACTGAAAATAGCAATTTATTCACAACTATATTAGTCGTTGCCTTAAAAAACAGTTTGCATTCAAACTCTCAAAAAATTGATGCAATTTTCTTCCTGAGCCCCAAATGTGCGATAAGTGTTGACGACTACGACTGTTCTTCCGATACGATACGAATTGCTAAGAAATGGGAGGTTAGCGCCCAGCCATAAGGCACATAAACAGGCGTTCGGGAGACATATATACAGAGACAGTGCAAATCGAGC
>JAQIWP010000525.1:0-24028 GCA_034695525.1 Euzetes globulus
AAATACTTTCTAAGGTTTTCCAATTCAAAGTTCAATCTATTGTTATTTAAAATCATTTTGTATTTTGGAAAACTCCGTTCGACAGTCGATACCACATTAATGAAGTATATTTTGCATTGATTTCTTATAGTTTTAGAATTTTGTTAATTATAACTAGAGTCTTGATTTTTAACTATTTTATCGGTTTATAGTAGGTAGTCAGAACTTGGGATCTTTCCGAACTAGGTACTTTACTAAAGGTCATTTTACCCAACTTTTTTATCAACTATAAATAACTATTTCAAAGGTAATTTTGCCAATAACTATTTGAATTATATCAAATTATATATTGAAATGTTTGACAAGTCTAATAAATTCGAATCAGTTTTGGATTTTAAAAAAGTCTTTACACAAATTAAAGGCATATTTGCTAAAGTGAATGGGAATAGGGGCACATACACATGTATTAGATTTGGATCTCCGTTTTCATGAAATATCTTAGTTTAATGTATATCGATGGAACTCGAAATAAGTACTTGTTCTAGAATGTAGCTGATAAATAGTTTATTTTGCCCAGGGTTCATTTAGGTCTCATTCAAAATTTTATTTAAATAAAATATATGACAGCAGTTGTTATGAATACATTGAAATTACTATAAAGAATGAATTTCCAAAAACTAAGGCCTAATTTTAAAATATATTGTCTGTTTTGGAAAATTTATCTGGTTAATTAATATGACATAATTACAAAAACAAGAAAAGCTGTATTGGAAAAATTTTCTTTAAGTTATATTATTTGGCTCTGGATTAGACTTTATAGACTATTTACAATAATTGTTTAAGTCACTGAATAAGATTTGCAGGTAAAGTTTATCAAATATATCATTTGACCCCTTTTTTGATACATGAATTTTAAAATTGTTTTAAAAATTCAATTTTTACTCATTTTGTTTATAAACAAAAATGTGCAAAAATTATTTAAATTATAAATAAATAACTTTTAAAATAAATACTATTTTCCTCAATATTTAACGTTATTATCCCCAAAATTAATGCTCAATAATTAAATGTTCAGTAATTTTCGGATTTAATAAGGGATTTAATTGTTTCAATACCGCTTTTCTTGTTCTCGTACAAATATATATAACATATAAAGTATTTAGTATAACAAAATAGGTGTTACCGTATTCCTACACATTGTACGGCATGCCGGTATAAGTGAAATTGACCATTTTCTTAAAAAAGGCTTTATGGCGTCTACCGGCATAAAGTGAGGGAAATATTTTTATACAATAAAGTGATAATTTTGTTCTTAAATTTTAATTTAGTTATTATCATAGCAATTAAAACAAATAATTTAATTAATGTTCTTGTAAACCATTGAATTCTTAGTTGATTCCTAATTTTTAGATATAATGAATCAAATTTAGAAGTGCACTGAATAAACATAAAATCAACACTGACTTCGATTCAGATAAGTTTTGAAACATTTGCTTATCTTAATGTAATTGCTTGTCAATGTTTCTTAGAATTGTCTTTCTTTTATATACAATTATGTTGTTTTTCTGTATAAAATTTAATCTTTGATTTTCTCCTCACTTATACCGGCATGCCGGTCTACCTCGAGGTATACCGGCACTAACCACAATTTCGATTTAAACCGGCATGCGGTCAATGTGAGGGAATCGGTATAAATTAAATAATTTTAGGTGAGTTTACAGTTTGTTTATACAAATTATCAATATTGAAATTATTTAGAACCAAATCAAACGCATTAAATGACCCGTTTTATATTTAGCGGACTGAATGAGTCCCATATATTCAAAGTCTGAAACGGCGTTAACAAAGCGGACAATACTTTGATCGCTGTTTTCAATCGATTTGTTTGGTTTTCCTTCGGATGTTTCCACTGATTGTTTAAAAGTTGTGAAGCCGTCAAACATATTGAAAATCGATTGACTTTCGACATAAATTTGGAAAAATTTCTGAAAATCAGTTATCGTTTGTTTAGAGCTCTTGTTTTTCTCATAAATTTCTAAAGGATTGGAAAGACTTTTGTAAATATCATTTCTAAGGACTACAAAAGTATTTGTCTTTAATGAATCCAAGTCATCGAAAAAGACAATTTCATTTAAAAGAGATTTTAATGGATGAGGTGTTTGAGTGATTGCCGCCTCTATTGACTCAATTGTCGTTTTCTTCCATAATTCAAATTTTGTAAAAACTTTTGGTTTATTCGAAGGATTGATTGTTTCCTTCCATTGATGTCTAGTCTTAAGATTTGACAATTTATTCTTCAGGTCTGACATATCAAGTCTTTCGATTAAGACGTGAGGTTCGGCTTTGTTTTCATCATTGGCTTCAATCAAAGCTTTTTCACACGATTTCAAGACATTGATGAGGAGATTCTCTGATTTATCATTTGTTGAATAGACAGACAAACAATTTTTTAAACCATTTTCCCATTGATTTTGTGATAATCTGTTTAACGAATCGATTATTTGTTTCGAATCAAATGAATTGTTTAAGAAATTCGTATAAAGTCGTGTCAAAGAAACATCAGAATCACATGAATTCAATAATTTTAACAAAACTTTTAAATTATTAACGAATTGGTTGTGAATCGAAACGAATTCCGAAATACTTTTAATTAAACTTTCATTAAATTCTTTGTTATTCAATGAAAAATCAAATAGATTTGAATTGTTTAAGGCTTTCATCGATTTCATGTCGTTATTTTTAATATAAGACTTCAGTTCTGGTACTGATTGGCACAGAAATGACAAATCATTGGAATAAAAATGCAGAAAAAGACAGCATTTTATGAAATTCTCAATGTTTTGAATCGAAAAATCAAAATTTTTAAAGATTTTGATCATAAAATCCAAAACATTTGGACCTAATTTTAGTGGTAATGAAGAGTTGATTAGGAGTTCTTCAATAATTTGGTCGACTATTTTGTGTCCACAGAATGAGTGGAAGTGATGAATGATAAGGAAGTCAGTGGCACTCGACGGCAACAAATGCTGCAAAGAAATAGTTTCGTTCGACTTAACCATAATTAAAACAAATGGAATCGTTTGGAGATATTCTTTGATTATTAAAATCAATGATGTGATCAATTGATGGTCAAAATTCTCGATTTCATCCAAAAATAAGACAATAGGAGAACAAAAATTATCTGAATTATTGTTGACCACGAATTGTTCAAATATCTTGAAGACACTCTCAAACGTCTGGGTTTTTAATTGATTTTCATCTAAAGACGCGCTTTCGATGACTTCTTCGTTGAGAATTGTATCACAAATTTGTTTGAAAACAGAACTCATTGTTTGATTTGAATTGAGATAAACGACGAAAGACGTCAAGTCTTCGACGCTCTTAACTAATAGATCACAAATGAATTTGTGTTCACTTGAGTTGATTCCTGAAAATCAAAATATATTATTTTGACATTGGAAATGAGCAAGTTATTATTATTTAATATTTTAATACCGATTGATAGTAAGGCCGTAGGAATTAGTCCAGTATTTGGTTTGAATTTAGTCTTAAAAGTTTGTTCTCTCATATCGTTGTTCAGACAATTTTCGGACACAAATTGAAACAATGACTGCATTAGTGGCGAAAACAAACCATTTTTCACTTTATTTATCTTTGAATCAAAATTTTTAAAAGTCTTCATAAGTAATAGTTTGCGATTCAAATCAAAATCATTTTCTTTGTCCTTAAGTTTCGGACCTTTTATTTTCCTTTTGTTTGAATCTTTTGGCGGAAAATATTGACAAACATTTGTCACAAAATTATTTAACACTTCGTTCGACATATTTGACAAATAACTCCCAATAATGGAAAGTAAATGATTTGCTGACAATTAAACACAAAAAATTATAAAATGAGTTAAAAAAAGACAACAAAAAAAGAGTTCAAATAAAACTCAATTTGATTTTGAAGAACAACTGAACAACACGTGTATTACTCACATAAAGGTTGTCAACATTTGAGTTGACTTTTGTTCCCTCTTTTGTTTGAAGAGTGAATCGAATGGAAGAAAATGATGACATTTTGTATGTATTGTTATTTTTAGTACTGAATCAAAACATTTGAAGGATAAACAAGTTTTGAGACTTGAATTGAATAGAAAGTGAACTTTCATTTAATTGCTCTCAAATTGATTGCAAATATTCATTGACTGAAAAGTGTAGGGCTATAAAGGCTATAAAGTGAGTGCTCATCAGGTTTTCTGTGTCCCTTATCTTTCGGTTAACATTAGCGGTGACCCAAACTTATAAACTGTTGTACTCCGAGTCTGATAGTTGTGTTTATTGCTCTTCATTTGTCTTCAGACTCTTCGCCCAACTCTTCATTCAAAGTAAGAATTTTCATTTTTTCTAATATTTAATTATCGGTTTAAGTAATTGGTTTTACTCTAATCTCAACTAATTTTGATTAATGTCTTCAATGATTAAAAAGTAAAACATTTAACAATTGAAAGAATAGACGCTTTGACTGTCAAACAAACTATTGCTTAAATAAATGCCTATTTTATACATTGATTAAACTGATCTTTGATTAGATTAAATGCTATTAATTACTTAATCATTGAATAACGTAATGAATGAATGATAGCATTCAGTTTACATTTAAATTCACTTTTTATTATCAGTATCTCTGACGGCAATTATCCATTGATTATTTGAAATGAAAAAGAATTTGTTCAGTTTGTCATTTGTGGACAACTATTCTGTTGTTTAAATTGTTTGAACCAAAGTCTTGAATCGAAAGTAAAGCACGAATTGCGTTCAAAATGATTTCTTTGACGACTAAGAAACATAAAAATATATGTCGAGTCTGTGTTGAATCAGTCGATAAATAGCATTGAAACTCGATTTGACTTTTATCAGACAGGCCTTGAATTTTATTTTACTTTCATTTCAAAGTCCAAAATCACGAATATTTTAAAAGAAAAATGAATTTAAACAACTTTTGTATGAAATACCTGTTTATGATTTTAGAATTTTTAAGAATAGTTGAAAATATCTTGAATGCAGACGATATCCATGATTGAAATGTTTCCAACTATTCTATTGACTCTGAATTGAAACTAAACTTTGCATTAAACGGTATTTCCTTGACGTTACTGAGAGGAAATTTAGACAAAAGTTGATACTAACCTGGAAAATTTTTGATTTTTTCCCTTTTATATTAAACAATTATTTGAAGATAAATATAAATCTTGTGACGAAAACTATTTGAGATTAAAATTTGAATTCAGTTCTATTGAAATATAAGTGAAATTCAAGGCTCTTTTGATTTGAGATCATTAACAGCCAAGTATTGAAAATGATGTAAATGTAGGGAACAAATATGTCATTGAAATCAATGTTCAAAGGTGCATAAGAGTGCATTGACAATTCGGAAAGCAGCTAGTTCCAAACATGATTTGCACGATCTTTGATATTTTTATGTCAACCAAATTAACCAATAAAATGACAAAATAATTGTTTATTCCTATATTTTCCGCATATAATTCCATTGAAAGATCAATGAAACAGCATTTTGTCGGTAAGAGTTAGGACACGGAATATGACTCTAAGACTATAAGACACCATTGAATCCATTAAATGATATCAAAAAGCTTTTCAACTTTTTAAAATTTAGTCGAAAATATTGATTTTTAAAGCAAAAGTGGTCCAGAATTTAACATTTGTTGTCATCAATATTTCAAAGTTTGTTTTCCTTTTAATTTATTACTCAAAACGATAACAAATTTAAAATGTTATGAGTATTTTGAAATGGTTTGATTTTTATGGTAAATAACAAATGCAGAGCTAACAAGTTTCGTTTAAAGAAGTTTCAAAAACGACTCGAACATTTTTTATCTAATTTTATCTAAAGTCCAATTGAATGTAAGAATCCTTTATTAAACAATTTTGTGATAAACTAAACTCGAAAAGATTGAGATCCAAATTAAACTGTACTAAAAAACTGTGAGAAGTTTGTTTAGTCAATGACGTGATTAACAGAATTGATTTCTTGACATTCAATTAGTTTTCATGTATTGATAAAAATAAATTACATTAAAACTAATAACCAAAGCGACGCTCAAAATTTTAGTCAATCGAGTGTTACAATTGACTTGAGTTTATTGAATACCATTTCCATACTTTTCTGTTTTTGTTATTTGAATTTACTTTAAACTATTAATAAAATGTCGAGAATTCAAAATTTTACGGCTCTTAACAGCGATTTTAAGGTTCGTCTCTTTTAGACTTTTTATTCACATAAAGACTTTTAGTTGACTTTTGGATTGAGTTTAATGGAAATAATTGGAAATAGGGTTTCGGCAAGATGACAAACGAACAGTCAAACGCGGCCTTTACCGCAAACCAAACCCGCCATCAGCGCAAAGTGAGCGCCACCACTGAATTCAAAGAATTGACTAAAAAGGACGCACAGCACCAGTTGGCACAAGAACTTGAAAAATTACTCAGAACTTCAAACGCCAATCAAAATCAGCGTTCGATATGCGAACAGGAGTTCAAAGGCTTTCAACAACTTTTTATGAAATATCTTCAGGGCGTCGGACCAGCTGTTCAATGGGAAAAAATCGAACCCCTTCCCGAAGACGCTGTCAGAAGTTATACTTCACTTAAAGAGCCCCCGAAGGCTATGGTCAGAGAAATGCTCAATCAGTTGGTTGTTGTCAAACTCAACGGAGGACTCGGTATCTATTGATTCTAAGTTTTCCTTCGATACAGTTGTGACTGTCTTATCGATAATTAGGGACATCTATGGGTTGCACGGGTCCCAAGTCGGTGATTCCTGTGAGAAACGACCTGACATTCTTGGATCTTACGGTTCAGCAAATCGAACACTTGAATAAAACATATGACGCGGACGTACCTCTAGTTCTGATGAATTCATTCAATACGGATGAGGACACACAGAAACTTCTCCGCAAATATCGTGGATTCCGAGTGAAAATTTATACTTTTATGCAGAGCCGTTACCCCAGAATTAACAAAGAAAGTCTTATGCCCATCGCAAACACATTGAATGGGGAGGAGTCTTCGTGGTATCCCCCCGGTCACGGCGATTTCTACCAATCCTTCTACAAATCGGGTCTTCTTCAGTATTTCATTAAAGAAGGTAAACATTTGTTAAAATAAGGAAAAGTTAATTAAAACGATTTTTATGGAAAGGCCGACAATTAGTGTTTTTGTCGAATATCGACAATTTGGGCGCAACCGTTGATCTCAATATATTGCACTCACTTATTGATCCGACCGAATCAGTTCATCCCTCATATGTTATGGAAGTAACCGACAAGACTATTGCAGACGTCAAGGGAGGAACTCTTATTCAGTACGAGGGTCATGTCAGACTCCTTGAGATCGCACAGGTGCCCAAAGTGCACGTGGATGAGTTCAAAAGCGTTCAAAAGTTCAAAATATTCAACACAAACAATTTGTGGATAAAACTGAGTAACATTCAGGAATTGGTCGAAATGGGAGGACTGGATATGGAAATCATTGTCAATAATAAACATTTAGATCAGGGGTTGGATGTCATACAATTGGAAACGGCCGTCGGTTCAGCCATGAAAGACTTTGAGGGCGCCATTGGTATAAATGTGCCGCGAAGTCGTTTCTTACCCGTCAAAAAGACATCAGATCTGTTGCTCGTTATGTCAAACTTGTATTCCCTGAGTAATGGCAGTTTAATAATGAATCCGAAACGAGCGTTTCCTACCGTTCCTTTGGTCAAATTGGGTGATTCCAACTTTTCAAAAGTACGCGATTATTTGGCGCGTTTTGCCTCAATTCCTGACATATTAGAACTAGACCACTTGACCGTCAGCGGGGACGTGACATTCGGCAAAGGCGTCACTTTGAAAGGTATTGCTTTCAATTTGATTTATCTTATTAACCATTATTTATCGCAATTCAGGTACTGTTATCATAATCGCAAATCATGGCGATCGGATTGACATCCCATCCGGTGCTATTCTCGAGTCCAAGATAGTTTCAGGAAATCTCCGAATTCTGGACCACTAATTGTTTTCTTTTGTTCACAAATTTTTTTCTCAAAAAAGTGTTGAAATCTATATTTACGGTATATTAAGGTTTTGTAGATATTATTTGTTTTAGTTTTTATGTAAATTAATATTTTAAAAGTTCGTACAAATTCTGGAAAAAAATAGTTTTCGAAATGTTTACCAATCAATGGAAGAGACTATACTTTTCTCTCTAATTAAAGTTTAGAATTATTTGATTTTATGCCAAAATCTGTTTGAGATTTACTTTAATTTTCATTCGCTATTAAATCAAATTTTTTTGAGTATTGTTTGTTAAGTGCTTTTGATATCATCTTTACTGTGATTTTTGCAGAATATTTGATCAAAAAATAAGTGAATCCTTTGAAACATATGATGTCTTATAACGTGCAATGAGTTGTCTTCATCCGGATATATCTGTATTTGAATGAGTGGTTCCAATGAGTTCCAGTCATTTTTCGAGTACTCATCAATCAATTGCTTTATTATTTGCATTGAGTGCTGAATCGATACTTTTTCTGACAAAATATTTAATTAAATTAATTTGTTATTGAATTATATTAATAATATTTGATACCATCAGCTGATCCGTGTATAACAAGAATGTGTTTTGCGATAAGTTTATTGATTTTGTTAATTAGACTAAAGGTGTCAAACATAAGATAATTGTCAAATAGATTCCAACCATTGAAAAAGTGTTCATAAGTGACCACATCTTAATTCAAAGTTAACAAAAATCAATCAAAGACTTTATAAACGGATTAAATACCGATTAGTCTCCAGTCGATGATAGGAGAGACTAAGACCGCGCAATTGATCACTTCATTTGAGGCCAGACTAGAAATGGCAACAAAGGCACCGATATTTGTGCCCCAAATACACATTCTTTTAGAGTCAATAAAAAGAAGGTTCTCTTTGATGTAATTGAAAGCGATTCCATAGTTTTCAATATTTTCATTAATCACTTCGAAATTATGAGAACTTTTTCTATCTTTACGATTTTCATCATCTCTTTCCACCCATCCATAGATGTACTCATATTTTGATACTAAATGATGCCCCCAATCAACATGAAATTTTTGCTTGATAACAGTGGTTCGTGGGTCATTTCTATTGTAATAAACACTGATTTATTAGAAAGCAAATTCATTTGATACATACATATGTATAACGAGTGGATATTTATCGACCACTTCGTTGTCAAAACCAATGGGCAGTAATAGTTTGATATGAATTTCTTTATAATTCATTTAAGATATTGTTAGTCAACTATTTTGTTGTTGTTGTGATTGGTTTGACTCACTTTTATTCTTCGAAATAACAGTAAAAATTTGATGACTTAAAAGTAATTTGGTTTGCATTCTGTTTGCCAACCGTTCGTTTGCTTCCAATTCAAACGCTTAAACAAAAGGATAGAATGATTTTGTAATTCTGATCACTTGTCTGCTTACTTGTGTTGAATTCTTGATCTAATTTCAATAAATAGACTTTAGGGATATCTGGTCCGAGACATTGAAGGATATAGTATTGAGCGGTCGGACTAAAAGAAGCTTCAAAGTACTGACAATCGGCAAAATCCAATCGACATGTAATACAATCGACTTTGTTTTGTTTGTTTGACTCAGTTTTAACTCTAAAGATGTGCTGATTCTCAGTAATTATTGATTGTCTTGCTTCAAAATAAAGAATTTGTGATAAATGATCGAAATGTAAAACTTTTGTAACATCGAGGGAGCCGTGTGTTAGGAAAGACTCGGTGAACTTATCCTATAATTCAAGTGTTGACAAAATTATTATCTTTTGTTGTTTGTTCAAAATTTCGACGCTTTCAATAGAACGACATTAAAGAGCAGAAGAAAATTGAGTTTTTCTTCGAGACTTACATCTAATCTGAATGAACTGATGTGATAATAGCTTCCTAATTGCGAATCAGGTCTTAAGCATATCATGAAATACTTGAGTCCGTCACTCGACGTAATAATACTTTGCGATAACTTTTTCAAACTCAAAGCACTCGAAATCTTAATGTTCTGAAGCAAAGAAAAAAAGTAATATTTGTTTCGTAAATAACTCTTCAGACGATAAGACTTTTTGCATACAATTCCAAAGTAATTTTAAAGACTCTGTGTAAACTCATACCTCTTTACAGACCCATTCCTCATTTGCAGAACACGAGCTCACCATTGAATTGCTCTGATTTTTTAGAGACCAGACAACAGTCAGCAGATCCTCTTTAACCCAATTAACGTAAGTTAAATAAAAATCTTTATTCAATAAACTTTTCGGAGGAATTATTTGTTTAACAGCAGTGGAGTTCATATTATAGACCCAAACAGAAGTTTTCGCAATTCTCTGTTTAGCCTTCAAATTGAAAAAAGGACATTTAGTCTAAAGAATTGTAATGTTTTTGGAGCACTTATTTTAATTGGTTTCTGAAATATGTTTTGCACTCACTTTAGGATATTTAAAACTAACGAATTTAAGTGAATCACTGTCTGTGCTATTGTCAAGACTTCCATAATAAACGATTGTATTGTCGCCGACACCCGTGTTATCGATGTTTGCGTAGCACAGATTCCAACCCTCTTTGGACCACCACAACAGACTCTCTTTTCCTATTATGTTCTCTGAATTTAAAAACCCATTCTTTTATTCATTCGATCGTAAATTTAATTGAATTAAGAGTTTTGAAAAAAAATGCAAATCTCATAAAGACTTAAAATTGGAAGCGATAAGAATCTGTTCCTATTATACATCCGAATGACGTTTATTTTGAAATTAGTCTTCTTTTTAGAATTAGAAATAAATGGTCCGAAACAATTATATCTGCATTTGAGTTGAGTTTTTCAAACAAATCCAATTTTACTCAAGAAATGATAGCAGACTATAATTTGACGAAATTTGCATTAATGTTATTTTTTATCTTTAGTTTTGGTCAGAGTTTTGATATAACGACTTAATATTAATCAAAACCAATTTAATATCTTATGTTTTGTTTTAGTAATTCAATTACTTCTGACTTCTTGGGATTTTCTCTGATATAATGGTTTGAATAGATATAAAACAATTGAGCAAATGATTGGATGACTTTTCTAATCATAATTAATGATTCAATTATGACAAACCTCTATATAATAGATCACTGATTCCATTGAAAACGACGCCTTCTTTTCCGTTGTTTGTAATGCTTTCAACTTTTGCTCCGATGTGTCGAATATAATGAATATTATTATTCTTTATGAAAACCTTGTGATAGGATTGAAAAAATTCAAGTTCCTTTAACTAATTATATTTGGTATGTTTGATACCAATGAATTTCCAGTGGGTGCCCACTCTGCCCATTGAATTGAATGTTTGCTATTCTCAGTCAGTTCTTCCAAATGAATGATTTCACTGCAATTATGATTATTTTGAAAATTGAAGCACAAACATTATTTTCTTAATTAGATAATCAATTCGGCTTAAATTCAATTATTTACCCTGTTTTAATGTTAAAAATAATGAAGTTTGCCGTCAATACTAAATTTGGTAACTATAAAATGATTTATTTTGAGTAAGATAAAGGATTAGTAGGGAATTAGCAAATAATGAAGTTATACTTTTTTGAAATCAGAATTCAATAAAACGAAAGTTCTGTCGGTCGACAACGAAAACCTTTGAGCGTTGAATTGTCTCTGAAATTCAAGTAAAATGCTTTATTCAACTATAAGTCCAGTCTTTTAATTGATTTTTTAAATGATTGATAACTGAAAACAATTTTAAGTATTCTTTTCATTTGATAACTGATAAACTGTTAGACTATTAATCAAATTATTCTCACAGTTATATAACTTGGAACTAAAATCGATGAATTCTTATGGTTTGCATCAAATAAAGCGAGAGATCCATTCTCTTCATTGAATATGAATTCATGACCTGAAAAATTCAATAGCAATCGGAATCATTTTCTTTGTAAATTAAATGCATCAAATATTTTTGCTGACTATTCATTATACAGTTCCGAGTAAAAAATAATAAATTTGGTAATTTTGACCTGAAATCCAAGTTCCATTAAAAAGCTTTGGCTCGAATTCGTTGTTCAAAATTTCATTGATCTCATAATTATCGATATGAAATTCAGAGTATTTTACAGCTTTTAAAGAAAGATAAATAATTAAAGAAAAATTAAGAATTAAACAATAGAATACATGGAGTGAGTAATATAATTGAGAGAATGATTAGTGAACAGATGACCGCTATAACTAACAAGGCAATCGACGCTCCCTTCCAATGATTTTCATCTACTTCTGCTTCCACAAATTCCTAGAATATATCCATTTTTATAATCGATTCACAAAATATATTAGAAATTAGATTGAAATAACAAAAGATGTATTTATCAGATAATTCAAATCAACTTTAGAGCTAAAGAATTATTTCAAATATTTAACAATTGTTTGTATTATTTTTATGTAAAGAATTAAACATTTTATTTTGTAATCACATCTTAAATATTTGAAGAAAATTACAGAATTACATTCAATCAAATTTAAGTTAAGACAATATCAAAGGACAAATTGATTTTTGATTGCAGTATATTCTAATCAGTGTATTTTTCGTGAAGCTGCACTTAAGTCTGTTTTTTGGCTAAGGATCAAAAGCATATACTATTGCTTAAACTGATTCACTCTTGTAATGAAAGGGATTGACTGAAAATTATTAGAATTATTATTATTTTTTCGACTTATGTTCGCTGGACTTGTGTTCACTGAATGCATCACTGAATGACTTATGTGCATTGTATCAAGATTATTCTCATATGAAATTCTCTTTGAAACATAATTCAGATTTCCTATGAGTGCAATGTTTTATCTTTTCATCGATTTTTCTCTTTCTATGGAATAAATGATCCGTTGATTAGAATAACGTTAGACTATATTCCATAGATGTGTCTGATTGTGACCTATATTTTGATTATTTAGTTCTCAAATTCATTCATTCATTTGTGTCTTATCGACAAAAATACTTTTCAATTTACAATAGATTTTGACAAAAAGGTAAGCAATTATTCCAAAAACGACTTTGTCTTAAATAATAATAAATCCATAAAAATTTTATCAAACATAAGAATAGAAATAGTTTTGAATCAATTGCAACTATTGAAAAGGAATGGTATTCTGTGCAGACTCGGAATAAGGACTTTCATTCCGTCCTTACAGTGAGCAGATGTTGAGCTCAACGAACAAATAGTAATTACAACTCAACTAATATAACATAATATAAGTTTGGAGAATAGGACGACATCACTGCCACCAGATATTAGCTTTTCTATGCATTTGTCATTAATAATACAATTCTAATAACAATGACATAGTTTTAGTCAATAGTTTTTTATAAAGAATTCATTTGTCAGTCAATCAAAGACTGTAATCTTAAATAGACTCTAATCTTGTTTTAAACCAAAAGATTTGTTTACAAATACTAAGAATGTCTAAATGGCTGTCATTAATATTATTCATTTATACAAGACTAGAGTAGAGTCTCTTTCACAACATACTTTTGATGTTCTTCCTAAATTAATAATTATTGATAAATTATCTAGAATTTTGATTAAATTAGATCTCAAATAGTAATATATAGACCCTGAGGCTGGTCTTGCTTCAAAGTGAATTGTTAATGGCAGTAAAGGGCTTACCTCATCATCAAAAGTGAGATCCTTATCCATCAGGGAAATTATTAGAGAATACTAAATGAGTGTTTTATGTTAAACTATTTGCTTGAACATTTCATTCATCTTTTTTACTCAATTTGTTATTATATATTAAACTAAACAGAATTAACTATTTTGAAATATTGGAGAAATGTTTATGCTAGATAAATGTCAGGTATTATAAAGTGTAGAACTGAGTGAATGCAATGTATTAAAAGAAATACAATTTTTATTTGATATGTTTTGCTTCAGATCCCATAGCAATGGACCCAATCTATATTTAGTAGTCGTATATCTGTATAAATATTTTGTTCGTAATTTTCAACACTATATTACACTTTATTACTCTTTCAGACAATTAATTGAAAATACATTGGAAACCACTCTCTTCTAAGCTAACCATGATAAATTGATTCAAAATTCTTATTGAAAGATGAGTTGAGGACATAATTCGAACAGAATTTAATAGATTTATTGACAATAAGTTATCATTAATAAAAACAAGAGATGGCCAATAGGGGGCTGTATTTCGTCCCTCTGGCAAACTGAAAATACCTTCCAAAAATAAAATTTTTAAAGCTTTTCGGCTGACTCCCCTTGCTGATCTATGTGATAAAGCTTGACTTTTCTGAGCAAAGGATATATATTTTTTATTCTGATCTTTTCGAGTATAATTCAATGCAGTTTAATGTTGATATTGAATGAGTTGTGCGTCGGAGTAGTCTTTCAGGAGTAAAATTGCTTATATTTCGATTAAAAAGCAATCTAAACATCAATTAGTTGTTGGGATGTTAAAAGAAGATCAAATTGAAAAAAAGATACAATAAAATGTTCCACAAAAGTCGACTTTGCCTTACTCCCTTAATTTATGCCAAATCTTTGGGTATTTTTGAATATATGAAGAAATGTCTGCAATGCTCTTATTGTGTCCTTACGGCCCCCAATTAATAATACGGACCAGTGGTAGACAAGGTTCAACCTACGGGAATGGGTATAAGGGTAGGGTATTTTTCAAAGATGGCGACTGGAAGTACCGCCGTTAGGTGCCATTTTGTTCATTTTTCCTGTCTAAATCCAGTTAAATTAAGCTTAATTTAATTTAAATTACCTTTAATTCAGTTAAATACAGTTTAATTGGTAAAATTACCGAAAATAGCGGAAATTTGGGGGGAATGGCTGGAGGTCTGTTTCTTTGTGTCTTTCCCTTACAATTTTCCTCAGCCCTTAGGAAAGCGGGTATTTTGGTAAATGTTCGACCTAAGTGGAGTATACATACTAATACCCCTATGGCTACCCCTGGCTCAGACTTATAGACGTCAATGTTTTATAATATCACTAATTATTCGCAAAACTTAATTAGAGTAAAAGAAAATGACTTAAAACTAAGAAATAAACTTTGGGTGGTTTTTATAGAAACTACGTTACGCTTTAAAGAGGGGTTTGTGAGGCCTTGTTATTACTTTAATAATGTCATCTTCCAACTTATTGTTTTGTAAAACGAAACATAATTTATAAAAATGCAACTAGGTTTATTCTATGCTCAAAGCTTTTGGGACTCATTAAATTGATTAGGATTTAAAATGTATGGAAAACTTTTCGATAATTAGATAAATTCAATAATAAAGTGAATGCAATTAAATAGTATTAGAAAACAAGTAATTAATGACTGATTCACTAAAAATAATTAGATTTTTAATTCTCTTTCAGACAATGGCTAAAAAACTGATAATTTTATTGTTATTAATGGAGGATTTAATGACTAATTTTGCCCAAATGGAGGTCAACTCTGAGAGTAGTTGTCATTCAATATCGAGGAAAAAGAAAGAATTTAGTGAAAAAATTAGTGAAAATACAATTGAAATAAAAACAGAAGAGTTTTGTGAAAAAACAGTTTTAGATGATATGATTCTAATAAAAGGCGGAACTTTTGTAATGGGCACAAATCAGCCCATATTTATAGCAGATGGTGAAGGACCGGCCAGAAATGTGACTGTCGATAGTTTTTATATGGACATCCATGAAGTGAGCAATACTCAGTTCAAACAATTTGTCGATCGGACTAATTATGTGACAGAAGCCGAGAAGTTTTCTAATTCTTTCGTATTCGAAAAGTTATTATCTGAAAAGGTTAAGGAAAGCATCAATCAATCAGTTGCGGCAGCACCTTGGTGGTATGATTAATTTTATCATTTATCTTAAACAGCATCTAATACATTTTATTTATTAACCAATGATACACTATTTTAGTCATCCCTAGTCTTGATATCAGTTTCTATTTGACATTGAAGGTTACCCGTTCCCAACGCTTCCTGGAGGGCTCCTGAAGGCATTGATTCAAACTTGGACCAAAGATGGGATCATCCGGTTGTGCATATCTCTTGGAATGACGCCAAACAATATTGCAAATCGAAGCGATTAAGGCTTCCCACTGAAGCTGAGTGGGAGTACGCCTGTCGGGCAGGACTAAAAAATCGATTGTTTTCGTGGGGCAACAAATTGAAGCCAAATGATAGACATTATGCAAACATATGGGACGGAAACTTTCCAAATCATAACTCTGGTATTTCACTGGCATTTCATTTATTAATTTTAATTTCAGTTAATTTTTGAATTCAAAGTTATCGGAATATTCTGTTCATAGAATTTTAAAAATGTTATTTTTTATGTTTGAAAAAATTAATATAGGAGCACTGGTTTGAAGGTTTAATATCAATGGGTATCGTAGAGGTTCTAGCTTCTATTTTTGTCAAAATACCTAAAGGTCAAGGATATTGTAAAATAGTGGACAGAAATATTAATAGGAAACAGCCATTTCCTTCTTCCAAGTGTCTTAAGCCAAAATTGTAACGCAAGAACTCTATCGATTACCACATATCTCTTTTTTTGGTTATAAGTAGGCCATTTTTGAATCATTCTTTAATCATTCTATTTTTAAAAGTAAGGAAAATAATATAGCTTAATTAATAATTAAAATATCTTGATCTATTCCAGACAAATGATTGAATTTCTTTTGTCAGGCATTTGATTTCCCGATGAATAGGATTTATCTGATTTTAATCGTGTCTTTCATTCACAAAATAATTGTTTTCCGACTTTTCTCTCATTTTATGAGTCGATTAATCACTTTTGTTCATCAAAAAGAGTCGAACGGATAAACTCTTGTCTTTCAAATTATAAACTCTATTTATTGGACACAAAGGAGTTTGAGCTAACCTTTGATTAATTTATCTCAATTCAGGAGAGGACGGCCATATAGGGACAGCACCGGTCGATGCTTTTCCTTCTAATAAATTTGGATTGAAGAATATGATCGGAAATGTTTGGGGTATTTATCACTATTTGATCTATAATTGAAAAGCTATCGAAACGATATATCTCTGACAGAGTGGACGTCTGATTGGTGGATAATCAAACATAATCCTGGTCCATTAAATAACCCAAAAGGCCCAAATTCTGGAACAGATAAAGTGAAAAAAGGCGGTTCCTTCATGTGCCATAAAAGTTATTGCTATCGCTATCGATGTGCGGCCCGAAGTCAAAACACTCCGGTTTGTAGACATAACTTGAGTAAACCCCTTCCAAAAGTGAATATTGCACTAAAGTCATACCAAATGATTGCAATTTCATCATTTATTCAGAGACAAACTGAAAGACTCCTTGAATTCCTTAAATTTCTCTACAAAATATGTCGAAAGAATTTGTTAAATAATTAACTTGGAAGATTTTTATTACCTAATATATATAAATATAAAGAAACATTCACTGCTAATGCACATTCCTAATTTTTTTGACACGAGTATATAAGGAGTATAAAAACAAAATATGAAAGCAAAACAGGTTTAAATATGTTCAATATTGCATAAAATAGAGAAAAGCTGGTCTCAGTTAAGGGAAAAACTATGAGATTATAGAATATTCTTTAGTAAATGATGTTGAAGTTTAGCTGGAATAAAGGAAGTGAGCATGGTTCAGTAGTTTTCCAACACAAATTCTAAGGGATCTAGTAGCTTTTAGTTGTAATTTTTCCTATCCTTAAAATACATAAAATTTAGACAATATTTAGCTAAATTGTTTCAAATACAAATGTACAAGTTAACATTTAAATTATAATTTTCAGTTAATTATTTCAAATTATGAAAATTAGATGAAAATCAGGTCCTTCAGCTAAATTCTTTAACTAGCAATACTCACATAGCTCGTGGCATGACTAGAGTGCTGCCACGAGCTGTAAAACATGTAGATTTTTCAGATAATACGAAATATTTACTCACTCATTTCTTAAGCCACCATTCCCCAATCCCAGGCCTGTAGTAAATGACAGAAATGAGATTAGACATAGAGTCTACGAGCCCAGATATACACATTGCTGGGCTCAATTGCCTGAGGCAGTGCACAAACCACTGTAGAAAAAGCAATTCTAACGAATTTTGGAAATAGATGAATTTTTAGCATTTTCAAGAAAAAATCAGTTGTTGAAAAATTTTTCAAATAGGAAATATAAAAATCCAAATTCAGACTATAGTGGTTCAAGCAACTATAGAAAGAAGAATTCTAGAATGTGCTTCAATGAACAAAGTTTGGGCTGGGTATTACCTCAATTTTCTGTGCATTTTCTCGCTAGGGGGCGTAAAAGTTATAATTTTCATTTTGTTGATTTCGACAAATAGTATATCGTTTCTGATTCAATCGAGCATGCTGAACCGTTGAATGTTATACCATTAACCCAGAGGTAGCCATAAGGGGGGTATAGTATGTATACCACCTGAGGTCGAGAATTTGCCAGGTTTGTAAAACTTAGGTTTGTGAAAAATTGTGAGGGAAAAAGCAGAAAAAAGGACCCCCTCAAAAATTGCCGCCGCGCGAAGCGCGGGATCATTTTTCCTCAAATTTCCGCCAATTTGTCGGTAATTTTCGTTATTTTTCCCGTTTAACTGAATTTAAACTTAATTAAAGGCAATTTAAGCTAAATCAAGCTTAATTTAACTGGATTTATGCAAGAATAAGGAACAAAATGGCCCCTTCCTGTGGTACTTCCGGCCGCCATCTTGGAAAAATACCCCCTCCTAATATCCCCTTAAGGTTTGAGAAAAAACCCACCACTTTACCCTCCCCTAATACCCCTCCCTTAGGTCTCGGACCTTGGCTACCCTTGAATTAACCGGTGATTGGTGAATGTTATAACATTAATGGTTTTAAAGTTATGACTATTTTTCTAAAATTAAAATTTTAAAATGTAATTTTAAGACGTGATTTGTGGATTTTCACCAAAATAATGAATTAGTTTGAAATTATTTTATCTTCTTAAATATAAATAGGCAAAAATAAACAATTAAAATTTTTGCCCTGATCCCCTGTATCTGAAATTTATAATAATCTGAAATTTTTTTATTGTACAGAAGATGGGGCTCAAATTTTCGATCATTTACATTCTAGAACAAAATAATAGCCCTAAAAAATTAAACTTTGTCCAGTTTAGTTTCCTCTACTCGAAAATCATAATTCGGACTTTATTTCCATAAATGGCTAGAATTCTGTTTTGCTAAATATTTAGCTTAAAATAAAAGATGTAAATGTTTAATGTATTGCTTATAGATTTGCTTCCAGACCTTGTTTTTAAATTGACATCGATTCAGATTTTGGTATAGTTTTGAGCCCAGCATTGCTTTGCATTTCAATTGAATTTAATTGAATTTTGTGCCATAATTAATAAATTTAATTTTGAAATCATAGGATTCTTCTGCAAGTAATCTTGGCTTCAGATGTGCTGCTGATTACGTAAACAAATAGAAAAATAATCAAAGGATTTGCAAAACGAGTCTTTCCTCAAATCTCTGTAATGTCGCCCAAGGCTTTGGCATTACGTTTACACCAAAAAATAAAAATCATGCTCATTTTATGCAATCTCCTACAGTCGAAGTTCATTATAATGGACCACCAATATAGTCAAATTACCGATAGTATCACCAACTTTTGAAACCATTCTTCATAGACTTAATGTTTAAAAGAGGTCCATTTTTATCAGCAATCCATTATAATCAACCATTTTGTCGGACCCGAAGACTTGATTATAATAGACTTAAACTATAATATTTAAATAATAAAATCCCGAAAATTCTCCATAGTGGTGTCAAAGTAGCTCGATCACATGGTTTTTAATTTTTTTAGAATTTACGCGTTTTTAAAATAAAATGTATTAAACGGATGAAAACATTTTTGTCGATTTAATTTTATTCGATTATATAATACATTGAAAATATAAAAATTATAAAATATTTGAGAATTGGTTCAAAGCCTTTCTCACTATTAGAGGAAAAGTAGAAACAATTGCAAAAGAGAGGATCAAGTTTACTTTTGATTCAAAGACCGTTCTAAGACTGTTTGTGAAGCAGTCATTTGATAGTACATTCTCGACAACAATAGACTTTCTTGGGTTGTGACAAATTATGACTTGAAATATTAAAAGCCCTCCCAGCCCTTCAATTAAATACTGATTTTGAAACTAAATAGAAACAAATTGATAAATATAAAATCTTGGTTAAAGTGGTTGTTCAACAATTATATTAACAAATATTATTAACTCTGAGTTTGTTTAACAACTCGTCGCCGACGTAGACCTATATCTTCAAAAAAAGAGTTGAGTTGAAAGCAGTCATCCCAAAATTCTTCCATGGTATTATAGAGGTGGGTTTTGACACCTGACAATGCGTGGTTTTCATCTGGGTATACCTGAGACTGAAACATGACGTTGGCATTTGTCAGAGCTTTCATCAATACCATCGACTGCTGAATGTGAACGTTATCTGAAATAATAATTATGGTCTGAATAAAGACTTTCCTGAATAAAGACAATCCTTTTATAATCCGTTCAATAAACGGAAAATAAAGAAATAATTCTTTGGTCCCAAAATTCTGTTTCAAAATAATCTTAATTTAAAAGCAAATCAAGTGATACCGTCAGCAGATCCGTGACAGAGGAGAAACTTTTTGCCTTTGAAATTGTTGGCTCTGTTGAGGACATCTGATCGTAAATAGCTCTCCATATTATCTTTTGGTAAACCCATATATCTTTCGGTGTAAACGGAATCTTAATTAACAATATAATAATTAAGAGAATTATAATAAGTTTGTAATGCAGTCAAAATACGGCTGAAATCATTATTTCATTGCACTACAATTGGTCATAGACTTGAAAATGCATGTGATTTCACTCTGCATTTGGTAATGAAGAAGCTAACAGTTTGTGACCAACTAGTCTGTGGTATCAGGATAAGTCTTGACTTTTTAATTAAATTGTGACAACTAACAAGTTTTTAATCAAATATTATTTTATTTTAAATTTGATAATTACCGTAAAGAAGCCATGAAGTGACCGGTGCTACTGAGACACCACATGAAAAAACTGGATCTTTAGTGTCCATCGCGAGCGCCAGTGCTGTCGCATAACCTCCTTTTAGTTAAAAAGTTAACAAGACTTCTTCATTAAAATAAATAATAGAAAAGAAAAGAAACACTGACCATAACTCCAGCCCCAAATACCAACTGCGTCTCTGTTTATATAACTCAAATGATCCCTCAAATATCTGAAAGAAAATAAATAGATAAAACTTTGAATACTCTTTAATTAAAGTTGTGCCGAATTAGTTGTACAGATGTCTGTATTTAGGATAGTTTATAAGATTTTAAGCATTAATTAATGTTTTCACTAATTATATAACGAGATCTCGAATAAAGTTAGAACTGAAAGACTGTGTTTGCCTTTCCATACAATTACTATTCGGTATAATTTCCATCGAGAGTTGTATTAATAGTTTTGCCAATCGGTCTGTCATTTCACTAACTCATAAAGACATCACTAAATGAGAATATCCAAAAAATCCCAAAATTGCCTAGATGCCACTCAAGACTAATCATATGGTTGGGAAAACTACCGTATTACATTGAAAATAACGACACACCGATATTGGACCATTTAAAAAGTATGCGATATGGTCAATTCCATCATACTGATGTAAATAAAAGTGGACAATTTAAAACTATATTGAGTTTAACAGAAAATGTAGTAAAATTCAAGCCTATTATGCATATGAAAATTCAGAAGCAAAGGGCGACCGATCTCAGCAGAGGGCATATAGATATTGTAAAATAGGGGGTCGTAAAGGAAATGTATTTTGGCCAATATTTTGTCAATTTTTAGAGGTTCTGGTGAAAATGCTTTAAAAAAGGCTTCTACGAACAGAAAATTGACGGTTTAGCACATCTTTTTATCGAACTTAACAAATTAAACAAACAAAATCTTATAATAATTCATAAGATTGGTAAAAAATTGAAGCTGCACAATATTTATTCATGTAAACGAGAATGGTGGTATACTCAGGCCACTATAGAGCTACAATTTGAGGCCATGGAAGTTGCAAATTTCAATTAAGCATATCCCTAAACATAAACATTTTTGATTCTTAAGCAAAATCGATTGGTGATGATTATAGAGTCTTATTCTTAATAGGTTTGGAGTTTTTATATAATTTGTGTGAAATCTTTTTTAAATAGAGATAATCCTAATATATTAGAACTACTATTTTTAAATCTTTTAGGGATCAATTGAAAAAGAATCCAGTATGCTTACATTAATCAAAATTAATGCCCTAAAAATATGTCTCCATCGTTGACTTCAAAGATCTGACCACTTGTCTAACTTGTAAGACTTGGAAGTGACAAAGTGATATTTGACTCAACTAACATAACTTACATCGCTATACTTCAGGGATCATATGGAAGAACAATACCACTGAGACAGACAATTTTGAGAATTCCACCAAAACTCATTTTCTTGTTATTTCATTTTTAAAAAATTGAGCTAAGTGATTGAGTGACCTGAAAATATTAAACTGAAAAATATTCTTGTAAAGTTTATATATGTGGACATGATCAATTTATCCAGTTAAACAGAATCTAAATGCAATAGTTATATGTTTTAAATAATGATTCAACTTTTTTCGATTTGAATTTAGTTTTGGATTTTGAGAAATAAATTAAATATTCTTTGCATTACTACTGACTATATATTATGAATAATTTAAGAGTTCAAACATTCAACAAAGTTCTTAAAATACATGAAATATTCGAATCTATTTTAAAAGGAATTTAGACTCAGAATAAAAGAAACGAAACTATTGAATGAAATTTAAGTTTGAAAGAGAAAACGGATGTCTTTCTCTATAATTGATTTCAAAGTGAAATTTTGAACATATTATAAAACAGATCGATATTATTATCAATTTTGACATATTTTTTGAAAATTTATTAAAAGAATGTAAGGCATCACTTTTAACAATAAGAATGTGCAAACAGGGATGGCTAACGAATATAATCTTGGGTCTATGGGGGGTATTTTCATTAAAATCTCTAGAGTTAAAAGAGATAATTCGCAAAATTTTAAGATAAAGGTTTCTGAAATAATTTTGTAATTTATTGTAAGAAAATCAAATTAAATTGAACAATCGAATAATCTTCATTGAAGCTTGATGTTTCTTCTTTTTAAACAAAAGCCCACAATTTTCCTTAAAATAATTTAATTCATTTCAAATTCTTGTATTACAGTTTGTAACTGAGTTATACAGACAACATTTTATTGATTACTGAAATATGAGCTGCTAAACAATTTTGTTACGATATGCATTAACTTTTCTCTTAAACCTGGTGAATGGGCTGTAATTAGGCTCATAATTTGGCCATTTGTCTCAGCTTTAGAGGATCGAACATTAAATAAAATATCGAACCGAAAATAAAGTCTGCAGGCGCAAATGTCATCAGAATTGGCAAAATCATGAAATTATTGCAAATTTTCCTTAATTAAGCTCAACTCAAATTGTCTTAGCTAAACTTTAATTATACTAGGGATATAATCTTCCCTATGATTTCCGAAGTCTGGGAAGAGTATTAGAGGAAGATACTCTCTGAAAACATTATGTAATTTTAGCGAAATCCCGATATTAGGGGGCAGTGAGTTATTTCCCTCACTATTGGATCAAAATTTGAAGTCTTATGAAATAATTAAAATGGACAAGAAATACAACTGGCTTTCACTTAAAAAATTTGTAAATTTATTGCCGATATCAGCTAAAATTGTTGGTAATAATTGCTTTGCGCTAGACCTAGGGCGTTTTAAAGAGTCTTTTTGGTCATATAGATATATTTTTAAAATACCATTAACCATGGTAAAAGTTTTCATATTACACTTAAACCTCCAATATGTGAACACCTCTCATATGTGAAAACCTCTAATATATGAACGGAAACTCTGGTCC